>JAAAKQ030064360.1:0-15679 GCA_010016005.3 Zanna intricata
CAACAAAATTATAAAATCAAATTAAAACAAACAGGTTATTAAATTATATTAAAGAAGGTGTTCATTGAATAAGGTCCAAGTGACGAATTTTGCAGTCTTTTCAATTGATAAAAATATAAGGTAAAATACCCTGGAGATTAAAATTCATTTAAAACATTAGAGCTACTACGTTTTGGTGAGAAATTAAACATAAAAAACTTGATCCACTTTGACGAAAATTAATAAAATTAGATTACTTACATAGCGGAGCGTGGCTGTTCACAAAGAATACAAAAAAAACTTAATTAAATTTGAAAAACTAAACATTTGAATAAATTATACACTTTACTAAATTATACACAATCCGAAGCCATAAGAAATCAACAGTGATGAATGGAGAAGAAGAGATGAACAAAGAAGACAGTGAAGAATGGATCCATGATGAGTCAGGGCAACGTGTTGAGCATTTCATGGTAAAATCCCGACTGAATAAAAAAGGGCTATAAAACAAAGAAGCGAGCACATGCTAAGACGCACGCGAACCCGTGGTCGCGTCTACCAAGAAAAAAATTAAACATGAGAAGTAGAAGGAATTACATAACCCGCAGCAATAATTGAAATAAAATTGATAAATAAGCAATTAACATTCCAAAGCAGTTAGTCATACATCCAGTTGAACTGGCAATAAGAAATAACAAAACAAACAAAAAATAAATTAATGAATCAAACTTAACACAAATGTGTTAACACATAATAAATTGTTTCTTAGTTTGAAAAATATAATGGACTATGCAGAATATATAAAATAAGATATGTCAACAGTGATATTATGTACATTGATAAAATAAATCTAGTTTTTAACAGTTATTGCTGAAGATATGAGCATTATAAATATGGAAATTCCAAATTATTTATTGTGGCAATATATCTCATCTTTAACAAGCATAAAATATTAAATATAAAAACAGATTTAAAAATACCTGGGATAATAATAATAATAATGGTTTATAAAAATTAATATATATATATATATATATATAAAAATTTAAATTATTTATTTTGTATACTATATTACTATTTATATTTTTAAAATTCAAGTAGAAAATTATTTAAATAATACATATCTAGAGAAACTTGTTAGTTATATTTATTTTAAAACTACACTGTTATAATCTTATAGTTTAACTTACTAAACAATGAGTTTGTAACACTTCCAAAAGTGTATGATAAAATTCTAAAGTAACCAGATCCAGATTTTTTTCTTTGATTTTTATGTTAAATATTATTGCTAAATTAATAAAATTCTAAGTTATAGCTATATTACTAAAAAAAGAATATAGTTATATAACTATATAACTGACTGATTGTGATCTAAGGGTCAAAAAAATGTCTCTCAGTATATATATTTATAAAATGAGTGTTGTCTTAAGATTTGCTAACTGTTTTTTTTACAAATAAAAACAAATTAAAATTTTTTAACAATCTCTGTCTAAGAAAACTTTTAAAACATTTCATTCTCAAAAAGTTAGTTTTCCTGATTGTGGATATTTTATAAATTAAAAAGACAAACAATTAGTCTTTATGGATTTAGGATTTTAGAAACAATAAACCTCATCAACTGTTATTTTAGTTGTTTATTTGAAATATAAATTTATATAAAATTATAATTATATAAAATCCACAAATTATAAGTACATACAATTATGTAAGATTAAATGTTATCAAGACTTTTCATTTTAAGTATTTTCTTTCATTTTAATTCTTTAGTTTCTAATAATTAGAAAACAATTTTTTTTTAAGTAGTCTAAGCGTATATGATTATTTTACTAAAATCATAGGCCTTTCTAAATGTACACACTTGTATTCGCATGCACACACACACACACACACGCGTGCTTCTGACCAAATTGAACTGGTCTGGATAATTTACATTTGAAAAAGTCTAGAATTTAGGTCTAAAAAATCATGTAACCTATTTTTTTTTTAAATTGAATTTAGTACTTGTAGAGACCTAAAGAATTAAAATAAAATACTGAAAATGTATATTTCAACTTCTAGTTTTTATAAAATTCTTTAATTCACAACCCAACCCAAAAACTTGTGTAAAAGAATTTGAATTTATACTACTCAAGTTCCATACTATATTCTTATCCATTTTTACAGCTTATGTGATAAATTTATCGTAAAAACCATTTTGTAAGTTTTTCATATTTAAATTTTGTTTGTTTGGAATAGATTTAGAAGATATTAAATTTTTTTTTCTTTTTTTTTTTTACTTAATTTTTATTATTTTATTTTGTGCAGAATGCTAAAGATGTTATGCAGAGAGCTGCTGATGTTAGTGCTGGCAAACAACAATCAATGGTAGCTTCAACAGACAGTGAAATAACTGGCCAGCCACATCTTTCAGTTGTGTTAGTTGATATTTTTTGGATTATTTTTTATTAATTTTTTTATATATAATTTTCAAATGTTTATTGATTTACTGAAGTTAATATGTACCATTTCTTCATTTTTTATAGAGTTATATAAAGAGAAAATTTCACATAAACTATAAATGATTTCCATTCTTCTATTGTTTTGAATTTTACTTCTTTTTTTTTTATTAAAAGTTTCTCTTTGTATAAATCTCAGTATCTTTGACCAGTAAGTTAAATTATGTTTTAACCATTTACATCTAGAAGATCTGGCAAGAATTTATGGAACACCAGTATGATCTGTCGTGCTGAAAACAGCTAGGTCCATTCAGTTCTTAGTTGGGTGTATAAGGCTGTCTCCCTTTGGGTATGCTGTTGTACCAGACTATCTCAGGTGATGCTGCTGGTGTAGTGATCAGTCTTGTAACCCTGGATCTATTCTTTCAGAAAATGAAAATATACTGGGGTGCATGCAAGGCAAATGTGGAGAATTACTTGTGCACAGGTAGTAGAAGAGATGGGATCAGCTGATGAAAGGAAGGTGGACCCACAGACTGATTCTAGATATCCAGAGATGGGAGATTACTGAAAAGGGAGCTGACCAAGTTCCTTACCAGTCACAGATGTTGAAATCCTCTGCGAAAAGTAATTATTGCTGGAAGGAAGATACTGCAGAACACATGGTGTTTGTGTGCAATCGGTTCCTGCAACATAGAGAAGTATACCAGAAGGAATTCAACAAATTTACCCTAAATAATATCATTAGGATTATTTTGCAGAGGGTGATCGTAGGATATGGTGTCCCCAATGTTTATTAAGATTACCCAAAAACAGAGGCTTAGATGAGAAATTCCTCATGAATCTCCCTTGGGACTGTATTCATATGAAAGCAGGTTCAGCTCCAAAGTGAAAAAAGAAAAAATCTGGCAAGAAGCCTTCCTGATTCCCCAAAATTTTTGAGTATATCCTTGTATTTTCAAAATGCTATCTCTAAAAATGTTAATTCTCAGTAACTCTGCGACACTGTGAAATTTGCATTTACCTGCATAGAATAGAGAATTTTCATAATTTTTAAATGTTTCATTACAGAAAGATTTTTGTATAGTTAAAATTTTTATTCTACATCTTACTTCCTTACTGCATACTTCTACACTATATTTATTGATGTTATAACATTATATGTAAGTGTTTACAGTGTCTCAGCTGATTATTTATGAACTTTCAGACTTGCATATCAGTAACACATAATTTTGATGAGGGTGCTGTTTTAAGGGCTATTCAAATCAAAGTCTAAGACTTTTATTCCTTTAAATTTTAATCAAGATTAAAGGAAATAAAATCCCCTTAAGCAAAACAAGACTTTTTTTTTATTGATTATGCTATTTCTCCTGTTGAATCAAATTAGTATAAATAATGTGTTGTTTCAATTACAAAAAGAACCAATTTAGAGTTGCTTTCTGTGAATGTTTACCATACAGCCAGTTCCTATGGTGAACAAAATGAAGTTATCACTTGTGGAACTGATGTCACTTAAATT
This sequence comes from Zanna intricata, assembly GCA_010016005.3. Taxonomy (NCBI): domain Eukaryota; kingdom Metazoa; phylum Arthropoda; class Insecta; order Hemiptera; family Fulgoridae; genus Zanna; species Zanna intricata. The sequence goes on from JAAAKQ030064360.1 coordinate 3,934, forward strand.
TTGGTGAGCTTGACATACTGATACCATACTATATAATTGGATTAGTGAAAATGGCAACAGGAAGCCACTTTACTTCACACTTTCTGCAAGAAGCTTGGCACAAGGTATTTGTTATTTTTAAGAACAGTTGTCATTTCTGGAAGTGATTTGTGACTTATGTCAGAGTTACCTAAAACCTTTATAGTTATCATTTAACATATACACATTGATTATACGATATAGATTATACATGTATTCTCTTTATTGTCATAGTCAATATTTTTCAAATTTAGTGTTCACTTGCATACGTTTATCTAATGAAAATAAAAACTTTGTTTGAAATAATAGGTCTGAACCAGGGGAATGTTTTCTCTCATCAGAAGATTATTCAAGAGTAACTCATAAATTAAATTGTCTTCTTGTATCAACATGTCAATATGCACAGGAACGTTGTGCTCAATTATTATCTAGTCGATCATTGGTTTGGCCTGAAGAAAAGTGAGTGTTTTATTTTTTCTTATATTTAAAAAAAAAAGAATAAATAAAAATTGAACATAAAGATGATCAGTGCTTATTAATGTAAACATAATATTTTTCTTCTTATTGTTTTTTTCCCTCCTTTTATTTGTGGAAGAGTGATTCAGTCACCTTAAATGTCAAAAATGTATATATTGCAAGAGGTCATCCAGTAAATAAAAAACTTATATGTATTTGTACGTTCATGTGACCTCCCATCAATGATCAAATCATTTGGAGAACTGATGTTTCATTCATTCCCTGATGTATTAACTGAGCCAAATTTCTGAGTATAAGTATTGCATCATTCTAATTGTGTCATTCTTATTATATCGTAATAAGCTTATGAATGAGTAAAGAGAAGATGTGCCTATTGTTCAATGAAGAAAGATTGCATGTAAACTTTGAAGATCATTTTGGACAATTACTTCTTTTGATTGAAGAACTGAATCAAAAAATTTATTGAAATAAATAAGTGAAATTAATAATAAGAGAGGTAGTTCAACTAACTCATTTCTATAATTTCAAAATGTTTATTTCATCAAATTTTCTTGTACATTCTGAAAGCAAAAATATCTTTTGTAGAAACATTGCTAGACTTCTATTCAAAAAAATAAAAATCAGAGTTGTGTTAACATTTCTTGATTGGTATTTGCATTAATGAATTTCTTAATCATTTTGTTATTTGTGATCTGTAATAAACTACTGATAGTAACTCCTTTTATTGTAGTGGCATCATTCAGAAAACTCCTTCAAAATCAAAGAAATTCAAACAAATTGTGAACATGGTAAATGAAGCAAGGATTTTCTGGGATCAGAATCACAAACATTAGAATTTTTTGGCAGCAGTTATTTATTAATTTTTTTTCTTTATTAAATTGTTAGTAAGTGATCAATGAATTTAAGATTTCTAATTATGATGGATAAAAACCTAGTGACATGATATATAATTTAAATGGTGATTTTGTGGGGAAAACTTAAGATAAAATTCTTAATCTACTGAGTATTCAATCATATATTTATATAAAAAATGTTCAGACAATTTCATATAGGACAGTCTTGACTTTTTAGGAAATTAAGGTTTATAATGTATCAAAAATGAATTATCTCTTTTAGTTTTTTACATTTATAGTTTTTAATTGCAAGAGAAGATCATCGTCACTGAACATGATGTACTGACTTATCCTACTCCATTTATAAACTTTATGTATAATAAAATATTATATGTCTTTTTATGTATTGAGTAATGATTTATTAGAATAATGAATTAAGATAAGTTAGAAAATTAAATTAAATGTATTAAATAAGGAGCATCTGATAGTTAGTTGTGTAATAACACAAGTAGCACAGCTGCCCAACAGATGTAATTTATTGATTGGAAGACTTAGTATTGATGAAGTTAATTTATTACAGATCAGTAGAATTTTTTTTTTTTGCCATTATATATATATCTGTATGTATTTATTCAACTTTTTCCTCTAGTGGAAAAGAAGATGACAGTTATGGAAATAGTAAAGTATCAGCACATTGGTTAGCAGAACGAGCAACTCTAACACAGTTGAGTGAATTGTCTAAACATGTTGACTTATTAAGTTTAGAATGTGAAAGAATATGTCCTGATGCTCCCCCTTCATTACTTCGATCTGCTTTTAAATCACAGGTAACCTTAACATAGATGATAGGTGTGTTTTAAGTATTATATTTGTATATTTAAAAATATAATACACCTGCATGCTATGCTGAAGATTCAGGATGAAGTTTACAGTATTACCATCAAAATGGTATATAATTTTTTTACTATGCTATAGGAGTGTATTAGCTATTTAATAATTATTCATATTCTGGAAAATGAAAGATGTTACATAAGGATGAAATGGTAATGGCTGAAGACTTGTTTAATAAATCAGTTAATAAACAACATTGGATGAAGTTTTACTGTTCTATTTAAAATGAATTTTATTTTGAAACACATACCATATGTGATCCATAATTTAAGCATAGTTAGTTATATCTTTGCTCTCATTGAGTTGTATGGCTAAAAAAAAATCACGGTTACTGACTTCAGCTATTAAGTTCCCTTTAATTTTTAATGCCATGCATTCAGTCCTGCAATGCATGGTGTCATTTGTCAGAGATATCGCATCTAGTTGTTTAACTGACAATTCACCCAACATACAAGTCATCATATCTTTTACAGGTAAATTAGCTCTTCACCAATTGCATAAACTGTTTCACACACACTTTGCTGTTCTTAAGCTCACGAAGAAAGATGTCTCAACTGTTTTTTGAGCACTTATGTAAAAGATGACATAGTTTTCTTTGTGCATTTTATCTCTGACCGTTTTCAAATGAAATAATCTGTACATTTGTTTTCAATAATGAGGGTTTCAGAATTTCAAAACAGATTTCATATCAAGGTCATGACTCATTATTTACATTTGTGACAGTTAATTTAGCATTAATATACTCAGGTTCATATTTTCTTACAGTTTGAAAAGTTGTAAAAAATGTGTAAAAATCTTGGCTTACCGCAAATTTTGATTCTGAAGTAGAGCTCAATGTTTTTAAGTGATGATATTTTGTTGTGGTTTTCTGAGCCATGACAATATTAATATAAATATTGATTTATATTTTATTTTGACTACAATAATTGAACTAAACTAAATTAATTCAAGCAAAATACATAAATAAGAAAGTATATAAGAAAAAGTCCCTTTTGAGAGACATATGTCAACACTAGTATTTTAATTTTACCAAGTAAAAAAGTAACAGAACAATATCTTCAAATCACAGTATCTTCACATCGCAGATTATGTAAAACACTGAAAGAAACTGTATCCATCTGTCTTTAGGATAACCATGATCAAGTCGCTTAAGTGCTGGAAGAAATTACAGGAACACTTTTCTAGTCATCATTAAGAAACTTGTTTATACATGTGAGATGCAGTGGAACAGATTATGTGTGTAATAAGTTACATACATATTACATGTATTAGTTTTAAGTTTTATTATTTTATCCGTGATATTAGTTTTAACTTTTGTTTAATATTTTTAAATTTTAATCTAGTTTTAGTTTTAAACATTTTAATTTTATCTGTGATATTAGTTGTAAGTTTTTTAATAAAAGTAGTTTTTAAGTTTTAGTTTTTTGTATCTATCAATAATTCTATTTCAGGCGATGATAACATGAAGACGATTTTCACCCACAAAAAACACAAAAAAAAACGTATTACATACTGCGTGTTCTCTTTGGTTTATTAGAACCCATCAGTGTTGTGTGTTTGTTCTTGCTAGCCAAAAAAACTATATTCTTAATGTTGTTTTACATAAATAATTTCCTGAAATTAAGGGATAAGGAAATACATGATAAAATATATGTGTCATAAAATTTGAGAACCGCTAATGCTCAGAATTATTAATACTAATAAATATCTTGTACTAATAATAATTAAAATACACAATTTTTGTATTTTTTTTTTTATTGTTGTAGTTTTTATATTGCGTCTTTGTGTACCACCAGTGGTATGCATATCACAGTTTGAGAACCATTGTCTTAGAGTAATATATTCACTACACACCCAATTCATCATGTGAATATGCCGGCCTCCGTGGCCGAGTGGTAGTGTCTCGGCCTTTCATCCGGAGGTCCCGGGTTCGAATCCCGGTCAGGCATGGCATTTCTCACACACGCTACAATTCATTCATCTCATCCTCTGAAGATATATCTTAATGGTGGTGGAGGTTAAACAAAAAAAAAAAAATCATGTGAATAGAATGAAAGTGTCACTTGTAATGAAGTATATGTTTCATGTCTATGATTCTTATCCTGATGATATATTTCATTGTATTTTGCTTATTGAAGAAGGCATCTTATGTACTATTTCAGTTCTTTTTTTTTCTATTAAATTAGACATTGCTTGTTATTAGAGTAGTTAGTGGTAATTATCAATGACTTGAAGATTAAAAAATAATATTTTTCAGTATGCTTAGATTTCTAATTTATGGAATCTGTGCCTAATTAACAATTGGTATAGCGTTGCTGTAGAATATAAGGAGATTACGCCTTATTAATTTATTAATATAAGGAGATAACTGAGGATGGTTGGTGTAGGATGTAGTAATTATATTAAGGTTAATATAAAATATTACCATAGAAGAGAGAGGGACATAGAGAGTAGTCAAATGGTCGCCTAAAAAAAAAAAAAAATATTGTTATGAAAGTTACTCTTACGTGACAATCTGAAAATTACTTTTAGATAATTATAATTAAAAATTAAAAGAATGGTTTGAATTTAATTGAAAATTTAAAAGTATTTGTAATGAAAGCCCTCTAATAATTTTAATATTTCTTCTTCGAAGTATGTGGATAAGTTAAAAAAAAAATAAATAGATAAAAATTTAAAAAAAATTAATTTAATCAGTATTGAGCAACATTAATTCTTTTTAAATGTAGAATGTGGCCTTAATGATAAAACTTTCTATTTTTCTTTGCTAATTTAAATAAAAAATATTTTTTAAAAATGCTAAGGAATAATCACTATTATTCCAAAAACCAATAATAAATATGATGATTAGAGAAAAAAAATTGGATTCATTTATGATTATCTAAAATTCAATGATTACTTGATCAATTCGTTCTTTTTTTTCCGATAGTTGCTGGGAGATAACCACTATTATATGTGATTTTTTTATTTTTATTTGCAGGCAAACAAATTCATGCATCGGTTTCACTTAGAACGTATGACAAAATTGTCATTAATTTTAGAGAGTGAAGCTTGGAGACAAACCGAAGTCCCTGTTGAATTCCAACAACTAGTCAATCATATCTCAGAATCAGGTACATTCTTTTTATGTAATTTTTGTTTTAAGTAATTTAATCAATTTTTATCAAGTTCTAAGTAGAGTAAAACCTGTAATCCAAAATAATTTAATTGAAATTCATTTTAGATAATAATTAAAACTGAAGTATAATGTATATAAATGTAAGAAAGACATAATAAATCTATAAATGGAAGAAATAATACATTTATTTAATAGCAGGTTGATTACTACAATATTCTATATATAATATTTTTAAATTATATTAATATTCGTTTCTTTAAAAAATGTCAGTTTTCTTCTTAATTTTTTCTATGGTCTTAGATTTATGAATTAGGATGCAAGTTTTTATCTGATTGAGCCATTAATTTATCGTATTTGTGCAATCTATAAATGTTAGAATTTAGTTCCCAAACAGTCTTCAAACATTGCACCTTAATAAAGAATCACAGCCCCATCAGCCAATAGGAGCTGTCATCATGTGGCGCAGCTGGAGCCAATGATGATACAGTTTCAGTGTTACCTGTTATAATGTAATTCCGTTATAACTGTAGTTCTATTATAACGAAGATCAGTATAGCGAAATATCCAGTTCAAAAAATTTTCCAAAATTTTTGTTTGGCCAGCCATATATAACTGTTAAAAAAATCTCATTTTATTGAATTATTCAAACAAAAAAATTTGATATAACAAAACAAATTTTTGGAGGTAAATCATTTTTTTTCTTAAAATAAGATTATGTCAGTGAAATTATAGAATGCTATAAGGTGAATGAGTCATCGGAAACAGACAGCACCATTGGTTTATCTCCCAGCCCTATGACACGTTTAGAAATGATAGATAAGGGATTGCTTACGAAAGGATCACAGCAGTTCCAATGATTTCATTATAACAGAATTTGACCTATAGTTATGTTCAATTGGATTTTATTATTTTGTTTCATTGTAAAGAATTAATTTAAAAAACTTTAATTTACATATGTTATTATATCAAAGTTGGTTGACCTTGTAGCTTAAATTTTTTGCTCTGCAATTTTAAATTTCCAAGCTATTCTTTTTACTTTATTTTATTTTCATCATTTCCATAAAAAAAAAAAAAAAATCAATGGATCATGAAGGTTAAATGCATTATACATGGAGAATCAGTCTGCTCCTTCTTCTCATTAGTACTGGAATAAACATTTCCTCGTCATTTATTTTTAAAAGCTTTTTCTTCATTTCTACTTTTCTATGAGTTCATATCTCTGATGCGTATAGACGTACTTAATATAGAGTTTCCAATATAATGCTTCCTTATTTCCAGACCATTGTTTTTGAAAATCTTCATTTGTAAAATGCTTCCCTTACCTTGAGTTATTCTTTTTGCCACTTTTTATATACCGTCAGTTTCTTCTCACAGCCTTCTGCTTTCCACCTTTTTTAAACTTATAATTTGTATTTTTTTCTATTTATTCTTTAATTTTCATGTATGCATTTCTTAAAAAAGCATTACTTTTAATTGTCTTGAATAATCTAATAATTCAAAAATTTATTGTGCTATACAATAGATATATTACATCATGTACATTACTTTTTCAGGAAGATTTTCTGTGTCAAAAGATGAAGTGGAGGAGATGAAAAAACAAGGAAATTGTAAACCAGCTAATGTTTTGTATGTTGGTTCAGAAAAATTTGCAGTCGTAGGGTATGTTAAACATGAATTTTTTTTCTAAATTTTATTTTATGAGAGATGCATGTTCAAAAAGTAATATATTAGTTACAACAGTTTTGCTGTTGTAACCAATGTATTGATAAATTTCCCATGAAACTTATCATGGGAAACATTATTTATGTTTATTTATGAATTAAACATTATTATGTTTTAAGGTTAATAATAATTTTAAGGTTAATAGATCATGTTTTAAGGTTGACTTATAAAATTGTGTTATTTTTCTAGCATTTAACACTTCTTGAATTAACTTCAGTTTTTTCATTCCTAAAATATTTAATAAAAATTATTTTATTCAAAGAAGTATTATTTTATTTACAGTAGCTAAAGAAATATATTTTAGTATTTTTAGAATATTATAATTTGTTGGATTGCAATAGATTTTTATTTTCATATCAGGGACTTGAATGATTTTTTCTTTAATAAATTTTTGATGTCATCATGTTTATATAACCTTAATTTAACCTGAAAAATCACCAAATGATAATTAAAACAATTTATAGTATAGCATCATTAGACGCTGTTATTTGACATCAGATGTTTTTTGTATTTTGCATGCATTCAACTTAGTTGCATTTATCTTTTTTATTTCTGTTTATTTGTTTTCTTTAGTTTGATACCTGTTTCTTCTCAATCTGATTTATCCTAAACTGGTTTGATTATACCTTATATTCTTATTTCATAAAAATCAAATAAAACTCACTCTTCACGCAAAGTGGCAAAATGACTGAACGGCCACAGTCATAATAAACTTCACCATATCAAAAATACTGTGTTGCCATGGGTTTCCTCATACAGACATATTTGTCGAGAGGAAGTGGTCCTTTACCAATTGCGGATAGGACATACAACAGCCACTCATGGGTACCTGATGTCAGGAGAGAATCCCCACTCTGCGTAAGATGCGACTGCTGTATAACTGTACGCCACATGTTATTGGATTGCATGCATTATGCGGCCTTACACTGCAAAATTTAAATTACCTGGTAACTTTTGCCACATCCAAGGTAATGAAAAGCAAGTGGTGGATCTATCAGGTACTCGTATTCCTACACAGTGTAAATTTGTTCAATAAAATTTAATTTTCATGTAGTTATAGTTTATTTTTGTTATCTGTAAAGAGGTCCTTTACACCCTTCACGAATTCTGTTGAATTTTTTATATTTTATCTAGTTTTATATTTTAAATACAATTTCCTTATTTTACTCCCAAGATTGTGTAAGATTTCTGTGATATTAGTTTTAAGTTTTAGTGATATTTTATCCATGTTACTAGTTTTAGATTTTAAGAAATATTTTTATTTTAATCTATTTGTAGTTTTTAGCTTTTTACTTTTCTATGATATTAGTAGTGAGTTTTTAGTTAAATTAGTTTTTAAGTTTATTTAATTTATTTATTTGTTCAATTTACTTTTAGGTTTTAGTAATTTTTTTTTAATCTGGGCGATAATAACACCTCAGTGTTTTACGCCCACAAAAATAAATAAATAAATTTCATGAAAAATTAATATTTCTCAATATCATAAAAAAAAAAAAAATCAATATTTCTCATCTGAATTTTATAAAAGTAGACTTATTTTCTTCAGTAACGTTTTAAACTTACTATTTTACTTCATTCATCTGCTGACTTTACTAATTTCTACTTTCCCAAGGTTGTATTTTTTCTGATTTAATTAATCTTTTACATTATAAAGAATTTTTTTTAAATATATTTTTTGCACTTCTAAAGTTTAACTGCTCTTTACAAAATGTCATATTAACACTCTATTGTGATTGGCTGAAACAATTTCATATATTTTAGTTGCTTTCTTTATATGACATGCCATTATGTCATGCGGACAAACTTGAATTAATCATTCATCTATGCTAGTGTTTTGTTTCTCACCACACATTTTTTTAGACAAATAAATGTATTATATTTAGTATGATAGTATGAGACATCTTTATTATTTAATTACATTTTTTCTTATGTAACACCTTCACTGCTTTAAAAAGTTTATTGCTGATAACCAACTGCACATGACATCTAAATTATCTACTTATAATAAATATGTAGATAATAATAAGTAGCACTGAGCTGTTAAGAAAAACTTTTTGTTTGTCTTAAACAACTTTTCTGCTTACCTCCTAAACTTACCTTCTACAGTTACAGAGGCATTTATCTAACATAAATTTTTGTATTCCCTCATCATAGAACAAAGTCATATGTGAAAATTCTGCTCTGCTGTATTAATATTATTGTTGTCGAAATACTGAGTAGAAAGGAAGCTTTTAGTAGCAAAAACAAAGGAAAAACTTGATACTAAATCTGGGGTATACGAGGAGTGATTCATTTCCAAGCTAAATAATGAGTTAATGGATTCAAGTAGCACTGTGCATCAGTGCATTGTTGTAAAGCAACATAACACTATCCATACTTTGCAATATATTTTTGTATCATACAGTGTAATTTCTATAAGATTTCACAGCAGGAGCCAGCCATTATTATTTATTTATTATTGTTAGAATTTAACAGCAAAACTACTAGTGAGAAACAGTGCAAATGATTCTTCAAATTGAATTTTAGCCTTTTCAATAATGTAATGTCCCACTTAACAGACTGATTGAAACAGACTTGGTTGAAACATCTGTGTCTTATCATCAGGGTGGAGTAATTTAGGAACTCTAACACTTCCCTCCTTGTATGGCATGAAGACTACAAAGAACTGCCAACTCACTTCAGCTTGTGCTTTTCAAAGCAGCTTCAACATTCAGCATGATCACAACTTTCAGTAGTTTAAGAGATCTAGTAAATTTCTGTTAGTGTGATTGAAATCTCATGATGGGATAAGATTGTGAATCACCTGTTCTTACAAAATTATAAATTTATTATATGTAAAAATCACTTAATAGCCATTATATTTAAGTGTACATTTTCAAGTCTTTCATTGAGCTGCGGTGATCCATTTTTTCATCACCCCGTACTCACCATTTTGACCATGTATGACACAAATTTAACAGTAAATTTTACCTGATCTGTAGATTTGTGCATTTAAAAATGGACAGCCAACATATTTTATCATCAGCAGATTCTGATCAACTTAAACTTTTTTAAATGCTCTGAACAAGATGAAAATTCTTGTTCTTATAAATATGTGGTCATTTTGCAAAAAGGAATCGATTCTATAATACTGTAATGAAGATGTTTACAAACAATACTTACTTTCAAAATTTTTACTACACAAATTTTATTAGAATAAAATCTTATATAAACATGAAAACAATTGGTAAGAATTTATGCAGAAGTTAAAATGAATAATATCAAATCCATCTGATATATAGCATATCCAAATGAAGTACCAGATACATCTGTAACTAGTTAGTATCTGTGCAACAATGCATGATTCTTTTTTCTTAGCCATAATTTTCTCATAAAGAATGAGTCCCCAAATTGTCATTCATGATTGAATTGCTATCTGCATTGTGACTGTAGCGCTATTATTTTTAATAACGCTATGTCAGTAGTTTCTGTTATAAGAAACCACTGACTTTGTAATCTTTTCTGTGTCAGTTAATACTCTTTATGCTTCAGTGTATTATATTTTATCTCATCTTCTGTTTTTTTTTTAATGCTTTTATTTTATTCAGGAAAATACTATTTTAGTGTAAGTTTATATTTTTTCAGGTTTAAGAAAACGTCTATTGTAGTATTCTGCATATTTAAATTTAAAGCCATATTGTGTAACATTTATGCAACAACTTAAGGAAACAATCAAACTGAAACATATAAATTTCTGTAACTGGCTTCTCAATAAAATCGCCAATGGTGAATTAAACTTGATGTCCATTTTTATGATTAATGAAGCATTAATTATAACTTAATTTTTCAGAACAGTTATTATCAGTCTGGAGATAACTCCTCCACTTGAAGAGAAAATTAGCTTGTAGTGTGTAGTGTCTTGTAATTTTATTATACAGCAAATTTTACTTTTAGCTTGACTATCAATACAGAAGTCTACCTCACAATTTTTGAAGAATTTTGTCCTCTTTTGGTTGAATATTGCAACAAAATGTCTTTCAAATTGTCACAGATCTCGCACTTCACTGGTGTTTTTACATAGAAAAATAGTCAACAAAACTCTTCGGCCTCCAGGTTCCCTAGATTTGTGTATTTATAGAGCTAATTGAAGGATAAAGTTTTTTGAAACAAATTTCCATACTTTGAAGGACTAATATCCAACGTGTTATCCAAGTTAAACATTTCATTGAATGAATTGTTTTGCATCAGATGTCTATGAACATGATTACTCAAACAGAAAAATATATCATTTAGCAATGAGCTTACAACCAACTTCTTTTTTAAAGATAAATACATAAATAAGCAGGAATATTACCCAAACATACTATCTAAATAATGTCAGTGGATTAATTAATAATAGTGAATGGTGTTTTCATTTTGTACAATTAAAATTTTTTTTTTTTGCAATTTTGCTATTAAATATTAACTTGATATTAACATTGCAACAGTTGCATACTTTATAATGTTAAAGATTTTTTTTGTTATCATTAAAAGTACAAATGGTTACTTTTGACATGAAGGTAATTAGAAAAGGTTACTGTAATTAAATCTGTATAATTAAGTGAAGTTTCTCATATATATACATACGAGGATAAGTCAATTATTATCCGCAATATAGTTATAAAATTTTATTGTAATCAAATAGGAAACTTACAAGTTCATCATTTTT
>JAAAKQ030064371.1:0-15679 GCA_010016005.3 Zanna intricata
CGGGGCAGGCTCAGTCCGGTTACTTATTATACAGACCCTGTATTCCTATGTAAAATAGATAAAAATAAAAAACATAACATAAAAGTACATCATGTTAACATATGTAAATAAAGACTCAGGAAAAGTAGCTTGCAAATAAAAGAATCTGAACGCTATGTGGTCTTTACAACAAAAAATAAAGCTAATTGTTGGACATGGGATGCAGCCACTTAATAAATATAATGCTCCTGGAATGTATATATTAAATTGCTTTGATTGCATATTGTTTCATAACGGTCAAACAGGCACTCCTTCAAAATAAAGCTGGAATAAAATATTTTAAAGCTTTTTATAGCAATCTAGAGTCTACATCTGTCAATCATCTTATGAATTGGAATTATAAATAAAACTAAAAAAAAAAGAATTACTTATATTCTCCACTTAACAAAAAAGTACCATATAAAGACAAAAAATTACAAATACTTTATTAAAATTTATTGAAACTTTATTAAAATTTATTTAATAGAATATAAAATCTTAATCTAATATTTCACATATTGCTTTTTATTGGAGGATTTTTATTGCCTCATTACGTGAAGAAATCCATCTTTAATTGATTAAAAATATAGAAGAGGATTATTCTTTCTTTAATCACAAATTATAACTGATCATCTGTTTAACCTGTTTCTGTCAAGAATATAATGGGATTAAGAATTATGGAATTTCTGTATCAAATTTATGTGGGAATGATTAATGTACATTACAGTTTTAATCTGTGATTGAAGAAATCAGTGTTCTTTATTGTAGAATAACATGTTAGTGGATTTATTCACCTGGTGAAATGTATAAAAAGCACAGAGGGCTTGACACATTTTAACAGCTAACTTACTGATGTAGATTTACATCGAGGGTAAGATATGCCTTATCCAGAGAAACATCTAGCAATAAGTGTATATATATTAACAAATATAATCCTAACTATTTAGTGTAAACTTCATAGAAATCAGTCAAGTTTGACCAGCCCTAATCCATTACTCTGTTGCAGGACCAGCCTCCCCGTTTAATAAGAAAAAATATACAGATACATAATCAAACAATCCTTAAACTAGACAATAATAATGTTGATAAAAAAAAGTCTCAGCTTCTCCTTATAATTTATAAAAACATAAAACATAATTTTAAACAAGTTTTATTTAAGAAATTCTAACAAGTTTAGAGCACTGGGTGTTAAGATTTGCGATATTAATGCATTAGATAAAAAATATTCTAAAATATGTTCATGTTCCTGTATAACTCAAATTTTCATGCAGAAAGAGTTAGCTTGACTGAAATGCTGGAAAGCAGCTTTTGTTGATCAGTTCATCCCAGCCAGTGTTTTGAGGGGGGGGACATCAATAAGATGAAGACAGTTAGTTTATAGAAAGTTTTCATTTTTTTTTTATGATTATTTCAGTTTGTATTTGAAGGAATGGAGGAATCTAGTAGCACGGGTTTAGAAGAATTACTGATTGCTCAAAAAGAAGATTTTTTAAAAGATGTTGATTATGTCTGCATATCAGATAACTACTGGTTAGGATCAAGTACACCGTGCCTTACTTATGGACTTCGAGGATTGGCTTATTTTTCTATTGAAGTAGAATGTGCTGCTAAGGATCTCCATAGTGGATCATTTGGTGGAAGCGTGTTAGTTGAATTTTTTTTTTATTTCTATTTTTTTAACATTAAGTAATATATCTAATTCTACAAAAGTAAAAATGGAAATGAAATTAAATCAAAAGTGAATGACCTTTTTTCATTTTCAACTCATATGGTTAGGTGTAAGATAGCTTTCAAAAACATTTTTCAATTTCAATATGGGTTTGGTCAAAATATTATAGTTTGTGGATGTCTCGAGTAAGAGGTGAAATTTTCAAAAACTTGTAAGTGTACACTTTCAATCTCACACTATTTAACTTACTTGTTGGCTGATAAACCGTTAATTTCAATTTTTATGTAACTAATGTGAAATTTCTTATTTGTGTATAGCTGACTTGACATCATAAGAAAGGAAATTTCTTTCATTTTTTCAAGGTTGTTAAGGTTTTTGAAAATTACTATTTTTTTCCTCATTTATTATATAAAATAAATGCTGCTAAAAAAAAAAGAAAAAAAAAAGAAGAAAGTAAAACTAAAAATCTGATATGTAACTTCTAAGTGTTACTAAGTTTTCAGTTGTATGTTTTAGTCGTGAAATATTGAAAATCAATTAAAACAAATTATTATTAATTAAGACTAAAGAAAAGATACTCACTATAACAGAAACAATCATGCAAAAAAGTAATAAAAATTTGTAGAGTAATATTTCTTTGCTATTTGTAACAATGACAAATACAAATTTTTCATTTGATCATAATTTCTACAAATTCCATCAGAAAGCAGGACATTTTGAAAAAGATTCCATTCACTGATTAAAAACAGAACCTGTTTGTATATAGCCCAGATATTTGTTTACATCTTTTCAAAACTTTAACTGAACTTTAAAAAAATATGTTTTATGGTATATTTACAGCACTATATGATTAATTTGAGAAGATATGATTAGTATGAGAAACAATGAAAACTGTGTTACTATAATTTCAAGATTATTTACAATAAATCCTTGTTTTAAAACAAGTGAACTTTTGAAATAGTGGGTAACACTATTTTGAGACTTCAACGTTGTATTCCATTATTTACCATTTTGAATTTAGGTGTCAAGTTACAGAATGCTTATTTTTTGCTTTACAATTTTAGATCAGCCACAGATTTTAAACAGTGTTTTAATAAACTATAAAATATAAATGTTTTAAATAATATTTAAAAATGTTAAATTTATTAAGAATAACAATTTCATGAAATACTAATATAGCACTGAAATTATATAAATACTTAAGTCCTGCTAATTTAATGGAACATATCTGTTTTAAATAAAACGTAAAATTTAAATGTTGGAATAATTTATTATTTGCAAGAAAGCTTGGTAGCAGCTTCATATGACACTGAATGTTTGTCTAGATCCAATTGTTCATTTCAGTTGCTAAACTGCTTCAACATTTTATTTCATCAATATTGCACTGGTGTGGTAATTATCCAGCAATAGTTAATAATACTAATTTTGCATGAGGTCATGTTAGGTTCTGATTTTTAAAAGTTTACTTTTTATTTATTTTTTCCTGTAATACACTTTTATTTATAGTCTACATAGACTGAAAGCAGACATATACCTAATTTCAAAGAGATATTTTTAAAACATTACATTTTTTAGCCCTAGTTGTGTTGAAACTGCATCTCTTTATATAATTTTTTTTTCTTACTTTAAAACCTACCTATAGAAAAAACCACCTCATATAAAAAATTATCTGTTAAATATTGAAGTATTGGTGGGTGATTTCATACCTGCCATTAGTTTTTATGTATGTGTAATGATTTTTTGTGAAAAGTATGATGATTTCACTACTCTACATTTGGCTATTATGACAGTAATACGTAAAAGTAAGTATTCTCACTGAAATAAATGCAATCTAGCATCTCAGTCTCATTTTAATAGAAACTAACAAAAATACTGTTAAATTTTTCTTGGTCTAATTTTTTAATTTCATCAGAAATTAAATGTTTTTGTATTTAAAATGTTTTTAAAGTGTCAATTTTTTTCATTAGATTTTATGTTTTTTGTGTTTTATGTTTTTATTCTGTTATCTGAGAGGGCCTTGTACACCCTTCTCGGATTTTGTTAAGTTTTTATATTTCAGTTCAATTTTTAATTAAGTTTATTTTATGTTTCAAGTTTCTATCTGTGATTTTAGGTTTTAACACTTTAGATCTCTTTCTTTCATCCGGAGGTCCCAGGTTCGAATCCTGGTCAGGCATGGCATTTTTTCACACACGCTACAAATTCATTCGTCTCATTCCTCTGATATACTGATATACTTGATTGTGGTTCTGGAGATTCTTGGTGCTATTGGTTGTGGAATTCAAATGATATTATTTTTTAATAATCATATCATATTTCAGTTTTTACATTGGTTTTTGGATTTCAGTTTGCTTGTTTTTAATTTTATTATTTGTTTTATTCGGGCAATGATGACACCATAGGGTTTTTTGCCCCTAAAAAAAAAAAATCATCTGAAATACTAATGCAGTATTATTGCATAAGGTTCAATAAGAGTAGCCCACCGGGCTGGTCTAGTGATTAATGCGACATCGCAAATCAGCTGATTTCGAAGTCGAAAGTTCTAAGGTTCAAATCCTAGTAAAGGTAGTTATTTTTATATGAATTCGAATACTAGATTGTGGAAACCGGTGTTCTTTGGTGGTTGGGTTTCAATTAACCACACTTCTCAGGAGTGGTTGACCTGATATTGTACAAGACTACTCTTCATTCACATTCATACACATCATCCTCTGAAGTAATACCTTACGGTAGTTCCGGAGACTAAACAAATAAAGAGAGAGAGAGCCCATCATGCTGGTCTAGTGGTTAACTCATCATCGCAAATCAGCTGATTTCGATGTCAGAGTTCTAAGGTTCAAATCGTATTGAAAACAGTTTTATTTGGATCTGAATACTTGAATACTGAAACATGGATACTGGTGTTTATTGGTGCTTGGGTTTCAGATAACCACTTCTCAGAGTGGTTGACCTGAGACAAGACTTCACTTCATTCACATTCTCATCCTAATTCATCCTCTGAGATAATATCTTATGGTGGTTCTAGAGGCCAAACAGAAAACTAAGATAAGTTACAGTAAGGGTGCAGTTTTAACTTCTTTATAACAGCAGTAGCTATTTGTAGTCAGTTTATGAGAATAAGGAGAGGAAATTAAATTTCCTATGTTAAAATCGTTGTTCACTGTCAGCCCTTTTGATTCTATACATTCATAAAATTTAATTTTCAAATTTGATATTATAAACTATTTAAAATTCTAGACTGGAAATTTTGAAATGAAAATCCATCGTGTTCCATCTTTGTGGATTTTCCCACGAGTCTTTCCCTTGTTTGTAAAATTTGTATTTGAAATAAGTCTTATAATTAACACATGATGATCCTTATAACAATATAAGGAAAAGTGTATTGAAATTATTAGGATAATTATAAGGATACTTATATATAAAACAAGGATATTTTAACTGCTATAATACAGCTTAACGGTAATTCAGTATCCCATTCTAACAAATAGCATTGTAAAATTTACCCATATGTAGATTATTCCTCATTTTAAGGTCGAATTGTTTTTGAAATAGCCATTATATTGCCTGTTGTGATGGAAATAACTGTTATACTGCATAAATTTATTAATAAATTTTAAGTGGTTTGTCTGCTCTCATTAATTGATCTTGTAAATGCTTGTCTAAAAAATAAACACAATTACTGAAATTCTCACTTTCATTATTGCTTAGAATTCTGAATTTATGTAATTTACAGAGTTAATTGCAGCTTCATTTTTTAATATCTGTTTTAGTTCAGAGGCGATGACAGATTTAATTTATCTTTTGAACACTCTGCTTGATGATAAAGGAGAAATTTTGATACCTGGTATACTTGATGATGTCGAACCTGTAACCAAAGATGAATTGAAGCTGTATGAAGGAATTGATTTTTGTGTCAATGAGTACAAGTCTTTCATTGGATGTAATGAATTAAAACATAAAGAAGATAAGGTTAGTAATTTAATTTTTATTTCTAAGTTTTTGTTATCAAAATAGTACCTTATTTAACATTGAACAGATTTTATTTTCATAATTACCTCTTACGTGTATCAAAATGTTCAATGATTACTATAGATGTCAGAAGAATACTAGAGTATGCTATAATTTTGGATTTGATGTTTGTAGTCCTTTCTCATAGTAGAGCAGATTAAAGTTTTTTAGTGTTTTTTTTTTAAACAGCTCAAATCGGATGTTACATAAATGTTTCTTGTGGTAAAAAGATAAAATCAACACAGCACTAAGAAAATCCTCAGGATAGCCTATGTGTATCCTAGCTAGATATTCTGGGTTGTTGTTGGACAAGTTTCATTACATTATTAAGACATCTATGGGATATAAAGTCTGGATTTATTGATATTTTGAGGACATATATCTGTGAACTGTATATAAGCTATTCAAGAGAGATCCAGTATTTTTAGTCCTTCCAGCATCCAAAAAACATTTCTGATTCGATTCAATGCATTTTTTGTAGATTTTTTGCATTGTAGATTCAATTCATTTTTTTTTGTAGATTATGTTGTAAGGAATGTGTAGAAACTTTTTATGGACATCAGATGTTATATGATACTGAACCTGGTCAATAAATTCATCGACATAACAGAAAATCGTGTATAATGACAGCCAAATGCTCGCTCATCATCAAGGGTGTTATTTCTTCTAGTATTAAATTTTCAACACCATCATTCTATTTTTTATAGATGCATAATGTCACCTTAATTTTCTTTAATCTGTCGACAAATGTATTGTTGGGGTTGAGAAATTGAATTGAAATGGAACTATGTCATAGGATTTTATATTATTTGTTAGAAATGAAAAGGCATTATTAATAATTACTACTTTTCATCTGACCCTCATGTATAAACTAAAATATCAATTTTTTTTGTTGCTCATGGTAATAATCATGTATGAACTATTATCAATTTATCACTATGAAACCTAATTCCAAGTGTAATTTGAGTATTGGTGTCTGCTATCTAATTCTAGATTTAAATCTACTTGCTGTATAGTTTTGTAATGAAATCTTAATTTCTCATGAATTTTATTGAAATAAATTAAATAAATTGAACTTAAATGAGGATATTTTCTGTTCCTGAGATTCAGTCTGTTATGAGATTGTACATAACTCAATGTGGAAAGTAGGTAGGGGGATATAATGTCAGGATGATATTAATATCAATATCCTCTATTTGCTGATTTGGTGTTGTGCATAACAAAAAACAACCTATAATTTCCCACCTTCAAAAAATGTGCAATGACTGTGGTCTTTGTATATCAGTAAATGAAATAAAAAGACATTGCATTCTAAGGTAAGTGGCCAGTAGAGTCAAAGAAATAGCATTTTGGAACAAATGTGAATTATCTAGTGTACCTTGACTTGTAGGAAAGACTTAGATTATATGTACAACAAAATCTACTGGTTTCAGTCAAAATGTAGATCTGATATGAACCCTAAAGAGGAAAGTCTCTGAGACTAAAATTCTACATAGGGTAGGATTAAAATTCTACATAGAATGGGCTGTTCCTCTTTTGATTTAAAATAATGAGGTTTGTACCAATTAGGTACAAAGGATAAAAGCAGATTGCAAACAACTGAAATGAGATTCCTTCAGTTTGCTAAAGGGTGCATAAAGTTGGAATGGAATTTTAGTTCATAATGAGGAATCCTGACTTTAATTGACCAAATTAAATGTTAAAGAGCAAGGTGAAGATAATATGTGGAGTGAATATTACCTAGTTGGGTTTCTCTATGAGTCATAAAATATAAATCAGGAAGATGAAGGGAAGTAAGCAGACTTTGGAAGAGATGTCAGTTCAACATTATAAGTGTAAGATGTAAACCACAACAGCCAAATATTTCATACCTTTGGGTAGAAAAAGTTGTAGGAATGTAGTAGTTTTCCTTGATACTGTAAACCTGAATGTTTTTAAATTATTTATTTATATTAAATTGAAGATAAATCGAGCATTTATATTAAATGAATGATAAATTGAACTGAAGATATCAATAATTTTTTATTTATTTGTGGTGCGTGCGTGTATGTGTGCATGTGCACACACACACACAAACAAAATACATACTTATACATATTTTTTTAAATATTATTTTATTAGGAAAAAATTAATAATATTGTATGTTCATTTTAGGCAAAAACACTTATGAGTAGGTGGAGATATCCTAGTTTGTCAATACATGGTATTGAAGGTGCATTTTCTGATCCTGGAGAGAAGACAGTTATACCAAGAAAAGTGATTGGAAAGTTTTCAATACGTTTAGTTCCTAATCAAGATCCATTACAAGTTTCAGAACTTGTAATTAAACATCTTGATAATCAGTGGAAGAAACGAAATAGCTCTAATAAATATAAGGTATGCTACAAATCTGAGTAATAAATATATAAATTATTTGCAACCTGGTTTTAGATATGTCTGAGGAGCTGAAAAATATTTTCAGGGTAAATTAATGAAAATTAATTTGATTTAATTTTTTAATATTTATTGTTGAAAAGTTCTTCATTATTTTTGTTGTGTGTTTTAATTCATGTTTTCAAGAACTTATGTATGCATTTCAGCTGAATATAGAAAAAATTACTTTTTTCTATATAATTTGTACCAATACTACTTGTGATATAATTTCCCTGAAATATTATTGAGATATCTTTCTTTGTAAAGTTTTTAAGACTATTCTTTGATAGAAATTATTGTAGATAAAAGAGTAGAAATTTAAATTTATAAAAATTCTGAATACACCTTGTGATTGGTGGGATATAGTCTGAATATGTATGTTATGTTTCTATATTAATGTTTTTGTTTGGATTATAGAGTTGTTATAGCTTTCTCTTCTGTCCATCCATCTGTTTTGAAATTATTGGATTCCAACTAGAATTTCCTTAATTTCTCTTTCATCTTGCACTTTCAGGTATAGCTTTTGTTTCAGGTATATTAGGGAGAATGACTTAAAACCTGTAAATGGTCAGAGATATTTTCTCCTTTCTTTCTTAGAGCAAGAATTCTACCTGATCACATGTTGTTGGATGTTCTAAACAAAAAAAATATCTACTGCAGGATTATATGACTGCAAGCAATGGTCATAACCCCTGTTTTAGTAAGAGAGCCCGCTGTGGCTTTAATTCACTCTTATTTTTAATTATCTATTCACTTTTTTTATAATGCTGTGTTTATCCTTTCTCATCCTAATTAGTGATGAATATTGATTTCATCTTTTCTTTTCTGCATATTACATGGCTGTAATATTGATCATTCTCATTATACTAAAAGCTACACTAAACCAGATATTAATAAACATACAAGTCATCAATGTTAAGATTCTGTTAATGTTTCATTAATTGCTAATAGCAGGATAAATAGCGGATATGGAATTTTAGCTTTCCTTGCAATTTTTAGTGTTTATCGAGCAGGAGTGTTTGATATTTTCAAATTATTCAACATTATTTCATTTTACCAGGAGAGAAAATGACACAAATTCTCTTATGCACTTCATGCATTATGTATTCTAAGCATATTTTAGTATGAGATTTATATCTCGGTATTTAAACATACTGACATGAGTAGTAGTGTCTCTTTTTGCTGAACTCCAGGTAATTGCAGAATATCTGAAAACAAAAAGGCTTATTTTGTACCAAGAGGCCTTTGTTTTATCACTTTGCTAGTATGTTATTATATCAGATTTCACGAATATACTAAACAAGTTCCTTGTTAAAAACCGGCTGGCTGGCTTAATAGTATATTATGGTCAGAAACAATCTTATGTTGCATTAAAGTTATTATTTTACCTGGGGATTGATAAATCCAAGGGGTTAGATGTGAGGATGTTGTTATGAGTAGTCTCAGGAGAAGCAACATTATTTTGACTTATAACTTCCTAATGGTTTGTGGTAGATTAGCTGAATTGTTGTGTAATTACTGTCATATTATTTACCATCTGCTTCTTACCTGCAATTGCTATGATTTTTCAAAGCGGTACTTTTTTTCTATTTTATGTTAACTTGTTTGATGATGACATGATGCAAATGATGGCCTTCTTTATTTAAGGCACATTAATAGTATTTAATCTTATTTAAACTTTCTTTTGCCAATCTGTTTTAATTGCTATTATGTCATGTTTATGAAGATTATTTGCACCTCTGTTAATTGTGTGGTAATTTTTTTTTTTCAAAGAGTCTTAGCTATGCCATAAAATGTTGTTATTGTAGTGTTTCTCTGTATTGTTTGTGTTATTTTATTTTTTTTAACCTGTTTTTGTTTTTTTGTTCAAGTGGGAACTTTCTTCTTTTTCATTTTAATGTCATTTTCACTTTTCTGGCAATTTATTTACACTATTAACCTTATACATTAAGATACTTATTGTAGTTATTAATGTAAGCTAACAGTCCAGTATAATATTTAAGGGGAAGCTACTTTGATCAAATTTTGCATATCAAGCCCTTTTTTTTTTAGATCTTCATGTTTTGTAATCTCCCTCTAACTAAAAAGCACAATTTTAATACTAAAATATTCTGGAAGGATATCCGAAACTCCCATATCCCATAATTTAATTCCTATATAATCACATCTCAGAATTCTATCATAAAGTAGGTCAGTTTTTTCATCTATTGTTTCTGATGTAGCTAAGATACTTTGATAGTCCCCAACTTATTTACTTATTTATATCCCCAAAAAGAGAGTGGAAGAGTCAAGTTTCATTTGTATTTGGATATGGGAGATGTAGATTAACTCAGAAAAGCAAGCCAAAATCTCATTTTAGTTTGAAATTATTTTGGAAAGGTCACTAATTTGATGGATTGTTATATCCACAATGTAATGATAATATAAATAGCATTAAATGAAATATCATTTGTTAATTAATTTTATAGTCTATATAAGTCTTTTTTTTTATTACAAACTTGGACATAAGCACTTAAATGAGAAAAATGAAATGAATGAAAAAATGGTGGATCCGTTCCCAGGAACTGAACCCTGGGAAGAGGAAAATGACTTTTGGTCTGGTGATTTTAGAATAATTAACTCAGCATCAAATAAAGGGCAGGCAGGATTAGGTTTCGTAATGAACAAGAAGATAGGGAAGAAGTAGAGTATTTCAAACAGCTTATCGATAGAATCATTGTAATAAGGATAAAATCAAACCTAAGTTGACAATGATTGTTAACGTCTATATGCCTACAAGTGCCCATGATGAGGTGGAGTGTGTATACGAAGAAATTGACAAAGCAATTAAACACATAAAAGGGGATGAAAATTTAATAATAATAGTTGGGAGATTGAAATGCAAGCATTGGAAAAGGCAAGGAAGGAAATATTGTGGGTGGATATGGGCTGAGCAAAAGGAATGAAAGAGGGGACCAACTTATTGAGTTTTGCACAAAGTATAATTTAGTAATTGCCAACACACAGTTTAAAAATTATAATAGAAGAATATATACATGGGAAAAACCTGGTGATTCTGCAAGGTGTCAGATGGATTACATCATTGTTAAACAAAAATTTAGAAATCAACTCGTCGAAAACAGCATATCCTGGAGCAGACATTGATAGTGATGATACTGTAGTGATAGTGATAATGAAATGTAGATTGGGATTTAAAAACCTGAAAAAAGGAGTCAGATGTATCGTTGGCATTTAGAGAAGCTTAAGAAAGAGGAAATAAAAAGGAATTTTGAGGAGGACATTGCAAGAAGTCTGAGTAAAAACGATAAGGTAGAAAATATAGAATAAGAAGAATAGGAGAATGTTAAAAAGGAAATTTTTAAATCGGCAGAAGCAAACTTAGGTGGAACAAAGAGAACCAGTAGAAAACCTTGGGTACCAGAGGATATATTGCAGCTGATGGATGAACGTAGAAAGTTAGGAGTGGTAGTAATGAAGAAGGTAAAAGGAGCTATCGACAGTTAAATACTATAAACAGGAAGTGCAAATTAGCATAAGAAGAGTGGATTAAAGAAAAGTATTCAGAAGTGGGAAGAGAAATGATCATTGGTAAAATAGATGGAGCATACAGGAAAGTAAAGGAGAATTTTTTGATACATAATTTAAAATCTAATAATGTGTTAAATAAAGATGTTATAAAGACTTATAATATGAAAAACAAAGTCATTAGGTGGGTGGAATATATTGAAGAATTATATGGAGGATATGAATTAAAAACTGATGAAGAAGGGAAAGTCGAAAAGGATGAAAAGAGTGATACAATACTGAGATCTGAATTTAATAGAGCATTAAAAGATTTGAATGGTAGAAAGGTTCCTGGGATAGATGGAATACTAGCAGAATTACTGCGCACTGCATCTAAGGGAGCAATAGATAGATTGTACAAACTTGTGTGTAATATTTATGAAAAAGGGGATGTTCCGTCAGACTTAAAAAAAAGTGTTATTGTCATGATTCTAAAGAAAGCAGGAGCAGATAAATGTGAAGAATACAGAACAATTAGCTTAACAACTTGTGTAACAAAAATCTTAACTAGAATTATGTACAGAAAAATTGAGAGGAGATTGGAAGAAGTGTTAGCAGAAGACCAGTTTGGTTTCTAGAAAACTATAGTGACAAGGGAACCAATGTTAGTACTCAGATTAATAGTAGAAGGAAGATTAAAGAAAAACATACCAACATACAGGCATTTATAGACTTAGAAAAGCCGTTTGATAACACAAACTGGAATAAAAAGTTTAGCGTTCTAAAGAATTTAGGGTTCATGTATAGAGATAGAAAAACAATTATTAACATTTACAGAAATCAAACTGCAACAGTAATAATTGAAGAACATAAGAAAGAAGTGGTAATAAAAAAGGGAGTTCACCAAGGATGCCGCCACCTATCCCCATTACTTTATATTTGGAAAAATATAGTTAAAAGAAGAGCCAGACTTATAGTTAATACCAGAGCTAGTCTGGTATGTGGCCAGCCTTAGGCCACATTTTAAGGCTTCCTGGAAAAATCAGTTTGATGTTGAAGGGCAGGTAGATGGAAAAAGTTTCGCAGGCAGGTAACGTTTGGAGTATGTAAAACAAATTGTTAGAGATATAAGGATGTAAGGTATACCGAAATGAAACAACTGGCACTAGATAGGGAATGTTGGAGAGCAGCATCAAACCAGTCAGATGACTGAAGGTAAAAAAAAAATTTAAGTAATACTAATTAAACAGTTTGAAAAATCAAAACTGAATCTTCTGCATCTTGTTCTGTGTGCAAGTTTATGTCAAGTAATTTTTTTTTATAAATGTCTTCTGAACTGTAAGTTATTTTATAGTAATTTTTTAGTATTATTTTGTAGTTTTATGTATTTTCTTAACATTATTTTAAGTTTTAAATAATTAATTTAGAGTTTAATCACATCTTTTTTATTTTATAATTTATTATTGTATAATATTGCTACTATCATGGTTTTATCATGATTTGGCTATCTCTCCTGGCAAATATTTTAGAATTTCTCTCTAAATGAGTAGATTTGCTAACTGACAGATAAAAAATCTACTCATTCCTGATATGATCTATATAATGTATTTTTATATACTGACTAGAGATGTTTATTTATTTGAACTGTGATGTGGTGTTAATTTTGTTAGATTTCAAAATTGTTTGTATTACAAAAAAGTGCAGTCAAATACTTTTTATTGATTTTTAGTGAAAGCAATTTGTAAAACAATAAAACATCAACTGTTGGTTCAATTGGATTGTTCCAGCCAGATGACTGGAACAATATTTATTGAGGTGCTTCGGATGGTCTACAAAACCATGATAAGACTAGCTTTTTTGTTAATGGGAACCTGAAAACGTACAATTTTTTTTTCATATTTTTTTCCAAAAATGTTTTTCTGCTTCTAACATTATTTTTAACTTATTTGTGACGAATGTTATTATCGAGTCTTTTTTAATATCAGATCATATTTCAAATTATACTAAAAAATATTTTCATAAATGGACTAATGTAAATTTAGCTTCACTGATGAATTCGCTAACAAATTTTGGCGATGTTAATTTAAACAAAAGTGTAATTAAGAATTAAGGAAGTCTTAAAGCAAGCATATTTAAAATAAGAAAAATATTATTTAAGGTTTAAAGATATTTATATTTTATTCTCATGCTGCAAGATGTAAAATGTTCTATGACGATGATAATTTTTGTTTTTAGGCTAATTTGAGTGGTTGTGGTAAACCTTGGAGATCAGATGTGTCAGATGAAAATTTTAAAGCTGGTATAAGAGCTACTAAACATGTTTATAAGGTAGAACCAAATATGATCAGAGAAGGAGGAAGCATACCTATAACTCTAACACTTCAGGTAAATTTTTGTTATTTTCATTTAACATGTAAGATTTGTTCAAAGTTCATGAATAAATAAGAAATGGAATATAGAAAAATTAAAAAAGAGATTATTAATAAGTGTGAGCTAAAGTTATAAGGAATGTTAATATAAATTTTGTTTTAGATCACGTTTTCTAATATTTTGAGTATCAAAATTATCTCAATGTTGTTGTACAAGGTTTTTAATAAAAATTATTATAACCCCATATGTATTGAAGCTCACAAAATAAATTTATAATTAATTAAAATGATAAACATTGTTAAATTTTTATGTTAATATTTAATAATGGTATTTTGTTAATAATGTTTCATTTCTATATTTAATAATAATATTTTGTTAATATTATTTCATTTGTACATTAATAGTATTTAAATAATTCAGTCTTTGCATATGTAATCGAACTTGCTAGAAGCTTATAGAGAGCACTAGATGTTAATGGATTGTACTAGAAACAGTAAAGTTGTATCTTTGCTTGAATTATGATTTTTACTAAAGAATGAATGTTTATTTGGCAATTGGCTTTGATAAAGTTTAGTTTTGTAATTAAAGTAATTATTTTTATTGCTTAGAATTAATGTATTTATAAATAATGAAGATATTTGTAATAGAAGCAAATAGAATTTTCTAGCGTTTTCCAGTCGTACAGCTAATAGTATATATAACGGGTCGAGCGACCCGTGGATTGGTTTGTTTGACATCCGAAAGGTTATGCTGCTGCTTATAACCGCACGAAGTTTAAAATTATTTCATATAGATTTTATTAAGCGTTGTAAATGTTTGTTTGTTGTGTTAAATAAATTATTTGTGAGAAAGTTTGATATCGTGTTGGTTATTTGCAAATCATCTTCTCAGTATAATTGGAGACCATGATAATATTGTTAAAAATTGCGAGGAAGTCGATATACGAATCGTTCGCTCACATCAATATATGTGTCATTAATAATAATTCAAATAACTTATGGAGACAATAAAAAAATAATCTTAAAAACATCAGTATTGACAATCAATCTTTCCTTTTTAAAAATCTTATATTAATGTGGAAGAAACTTACTTTAGGACTACCTCAGGAACAACCACCCAAAGTAAAAAAATTAATCATTGAAATGGGTGCATTTTTTAAAAAAGTAAGGCTTTCAGTACTTGAAATTAATGCTACAAAAGAATTGAATTAAGAATTTATACCCCTTTCTTTGAAGTAATTAAAAAATGCTGAGTTTATTTTTAATTTTTATAGTGATTCCAGTCTTTTTAACAAAACTTTTGCAATCAAGTTGTGCTAGTAGATCTTTTTCAATATATTAAGGAATTACTAACAATTTTCAATGAATTACTGCAAAAGAATTAATTTTTAATGTTAACAGATCTTTTTTAATAAATTTATTCTTTATTAATAGTTTTAAAATTATTAACATGAGTGGAAAAGATTTTTTATAATAGAATATTTTAACATTAACTAAATGTTAACTAATAATGTTAACATTATTAGTTAACATAAATGTTATGTGTTAACATAAATGTTAACTAAATGTTAACATTATCTAAATTAACTAATATTTTAACATTAACATTAACTAAATGAAGTTTTTCTTAAAAAAAATGTTATTAAAAAATTTCAAGAAAACTTTTTACCTAAAAATAACTGTAATGTATAAAAAAAAA
>JAAAKQ030064382.1:3405-15679 GCA_010016005.3 Zanna intricata
ATAATTTATTTGGAAGATGACAGTGAGAGTGAAAGTAACGGTTGTGGGAAATTTAGAATTTACTGACTTGGATGTTTATGTTCAGAAGATGAAGATTTTATAATTGTATTATTTATTTCTACTTTTATAAAATTTTTAGTAATTTTATTTTTATAAGGCATAATTGTAAATTTAGGTCATTAAACTTATTGTGATTCATGGGTGGATTGGGCATATCAAATTAAAAATAAGGCTTTTTGTGAGGTAATTGTAAATTTATCATATTATTATATTGTAAAATTTATGTATATAATAAACTTATACATTTATTAAATTTATACTTAACTTTATTATAATAAAATTATGGTATTCATACAGTTACTACTACTACAGTCAGTTATTGTACAATAAATTAGCAGAATAGTGTATAGTATTATAAAAATGACAATCATTTATTATGCTACAAGTATACTAGAATTGTCAGCTGTAGTGGGTTTTCTTGACTCACAGTCAGATTGCAAAATTTGTGGAGATACTTATATCTGTATATTCAGGACTTTTATATTGCATTAAAGAACAAAAAAACTGTTTCACAAGGAGTCTTAAGAATTGTTTTTCCTCTTAATATGAAGTGGTAAAACCCTTACTATTTTCCAGGAAATTCTCACTTCAATTCACTTTCTTTGATTTTGAAGCAGTTCATGAATGATGTCCTCCATTGATTGATATTTATTTATAGTAATTATAGGACAAATCCATCGCCATTAATAGAATTTCTATCTCATTGCCAATAATAAGAATTCTTTTTCTGGTTCAGAAGTTCAGATTTAAACTGAAACTTAATCGAAGCTCTTCATATACCTTAGTTATACAACAAGATGGCTAATTAAAGCTAATGGGTACATATCACATTGATTAATAAATTATTTTTAATTAAAATTAAGTATAATTAGGTAATTTGGTACCTCTCACTTTAACAATAAAAAATGTCAAGATCCATTCCATCTTACTTTTATCCATCTCCATCTTTTACTTGTCTTCTTCAGAGAATAGTTAAAGGAAAGTAACCATTTGACACATATTTTTTTGCATCCAGTTAGTTTACAGACAATTGTGTGTAGAAGTACTCTTTAAATCTGAACAAATATTGTCTGATTCATCATTGGTGAATTTTCTATTCTTATGAATTTTTAAATGAAGTGTAAAAAAGTAAAGGATGTCTTGTTAAACATAATCAAGTAAAACTGAAAACAATTATGCAGTATGTGGGACATTCAGCATCTAACAAATTAAATTAATGTAACCAAATTATAGAACTTCTTAATGGCTTGAAATAATATAACATGTTAAAAGAAAAAAAGTCTCAAAATTCTTCAATTATACATCTCAATTATTTTATGCATGTGTGTGTGTGTGTGTAATTGATAGATATAAGATAGAGTGATATATGTGTAAAAGATTTTAATTCAAAAAAATCCTTTTAATTAAAGTTCTAAACAAGGTTTGATTTCATTCTTAAAAGAATAATAATAAACTCATTAAATACATGAGATCTGTTCAAAAGGTTCACACTAAGATTGTAAAAAGAAAATAGCTTATTTTCCAATCCTAATCTTCCAAATGGTGCTCTTACGACTCCACACACTTTTAACCCAGCAATCTCTCCATTCCTGGAAACATTTTTCATATTCCTCTGTTGGAATATCTAATAGATGTGCTAATTGTGTTCATATGTTGTCCTTCAAGCTGTGAAATTTTGTCTTATAGTAGCATTTTCAGTTTGAAAAATTAAAAAGCACAAGGAGCTATGTCTGGTGAAATAAGAAGATAATTGAAATAACATATCTAAACCAAACTACATTAGATATGTTATCGTGATTGATCTGTCACATGAGATTTCCACAAGTCCAATCTCTTGCACTGAACACCTTCACTATAACACATAACCAATAGATGTTATTGTTTGTTTACAATTTGCTTTTTAGTACATTATTTCACAGAAGCAGAAAAAAACATACAGAATCATTTTCATTTTGCCCCTTGCTTGTCTTGGTTTCTTCAACCTTGCAGATAATGTGATGATAAGTTGAGGTATTATGAACCTTTTTTGATATAACATTGTGTAGTAATATTTTAAGCCCTTCCTCCATTATGCATAAAATAAATATGATGCAAGCATTTGTTACACTAACATAAACAATGGCTGCTGGAGAACATCTGGCACACTCCAGTTGCACAATATTAAGTCTTGCCATTCATATTCCAGTCCCTTTGGAAAAAAATATATGGTTGGATACTACAGCATTTATATACCAATAAAACTTTTTTCCTTAATTTGGAACCAGGTTAAAAAATTTTAAATTAAGAGAAAAATTGAAAGCTTACTATGTTTTAGTGCAAGTTTTATTTTTATTATAAATGATACAACAAAAAGCGCCGATATAAAACAAAAAAAAAGGGCTGCTTGCAAGAAACCTATGTCAAAAAAAATAATGATAAGAAACTGCTAATAAGCACTAGTTAATTCTTTCAAATTCAGAAATATATATAATCTTTATTTTATATTCTCAAACTATTTCTTGAAATTTTACCCTAAAATCTTTGAAATAAAATTAAAAATTGTTCTATGTTGGTAGTTTTATTCTTTAATTTAAATTTTTTGGAAAATCTTTACCTAATCACTGGAGGAAAAGTTTCTTAGATTTTTTTTTTATTCAAAAATAAAGAAAAAATAATCCAGATCAGTTCATTTAGTGAAGAGTAAAGTATGAACAAACATACTTTGGGCTGAGAAAGTCTTATCAAAATGCTTGATACTGAGAAAAATTAATAAGCAGAATAAAATAAATCTGTTGATATAGTTGTCATATCCTTAATGGTTACACTACACATGTGACTAGTTACTTCTGAAAATCCCATAGTCATTCTCATGAGAAACCAACAATCAAATTCCTAGCTAGAAAGAAAAGTGGTTCCCTTTGTTTATTTCACTAATCTGAATACACTGTTGCATATAAATAGCATTATATTATGTGAAGCGTACTGAAATATAAAATATTCATCTATATGAATGACACCTTCACTTTTCCTTAATAGAAAAATAGCTATATAATGAACATCATTACTGTTAGAGACTATGTCAACAATAATCCTTGGATTATTTATATCCATTACAGTCGTAAGAAAGAATGGTACAGATAGCATAAAAAAACAAATTAATATGTTACTTTCTGTCATTAAACATCCAATATTACTGCTAGAAATAAAACTCATCCACATTAAGGAGTACATTAAAAAAAATTAATAGTGATTGCATCAATTAATCTTACACATCCACTACTTCAAGTATATATTAAGGAACCGATGTTGAGGTGACTTTGAACTTCTATCAATAAAACTTAAATGAATACACCAAGAAGCAAGAATATCAATACCCTATCAACCATTACCAAATCGGAAAAAAAAAACTGAAATTATTTTTAAATATTTATCTGAAGAATACTTGGAAGCTCAAATCTGCTGAATTTCTTGTTTAGTGTAGTTGGAAACGAGGAAAACTTACAATCATTGTTCAAAATTCTTTTTACCTTTCTTCACTTCCTTTTAAGATCGAATTTCAAAAAATCAGGTTCATTTCTTTATTTGTTACAGGAAAATTAAAAAAAATAACAGTTCAAAAACCCCTTGAATCTCGGAATTCCAAAAAAATCCTTTCTTAGATGCCACCATAAGAAAAACATGTATACAAATTTACATCAATTTATCTTTAGTAGGGTTTGCGTGGCGTTGATTATGAATTTCAATAAGACCTCTTTTTAAAAAATCTTAGGAACGGCTCGATGTAAAAAGGAAGATTAGAATTTATTGGCACGAATAAGAAGTGTAGGACCGTAACTGATTATTTATTAATTACACGTTTTAATAATTTTTTTGTCATTTTTAGTTTCAAAATAACCGTAATTTGTTAGATCGAGAGTGTACCTGATGCATACAAAAGTTGGTTTTCAGAGATATAAGAGAACGCCATTGCAATTCCCAAAATAGCAACCCGTTTGTTACCAGTTGATGGTGATGATTGGTCAAGCCTCACACGCAGTCCCCACGGGAAGCCCATTATTGTTAGACAATTTTTTAATTTATTTAATATTAGTTTACTTTATTTAACGTAAATTTAATTTTATTGTTTGTTCTTTTGATACGAGTCATTCAGTTAAAACCGTTCTCACATAGTGATAGACACTCACAGTTCATTAAGTCAATTCACTTTATTTATTCATTTTGATGTGACAACGTCTAATAAATCGGTGAGAGCTGAGAGGCATTCACCGAAATCGCATTCGTTACCCGAAGCCGTAACGCGGGCTTCGAGCGGCTTCAGTGCATGTTCGGGCCTCTGTTGATCTGAGCTGGCTCGCGCATTCGAACGCTCAGTTACTGTCGTATGTCTTCGTTTCGGTTCGTAACATTCCCGGCTGAGGACACGTGAGCGAAGTTTGACGCATGTAAAGATGATTGTTTGTTGTTGTGAATTTGTGCGGACAAATTTGCTAAAACATAACAATTTGACCACAAATTATTATTCATAAATGTATAAAGTTGTAAATATTATCAAAAATTAATAAACTCTTTAAAAAGAAATATGTACAAACGTTCAATTTATTTTGTTCGATAATTGCGAAAGTAACCGTTTCAAACACTAAGTCCGAGAAGACGTCACGTTCAATTCTCGCCACGCATCGTAGATGCACGCACCCAATGTTACTTTTTTTTTTTTTAACCTCTGGAACAACAGTTAAGTATTACATCAGAGGATGAAGATGAATGATGTGTAGCGTGTGTGAAAATGCCTTGCCTGACCGGGATCTCCGGATGAAAGGCCGAGACGCTACCACTCGCGCCACGAAGGCCGGCAAGTCAATTCACTAAAGTTGATATTTCAAACGGCAAATCTCCACTACTGCATTTTTTCGAGATGAAAAAACCAAAGTTATGCTAAGAAACTTAGGTAAAAATTTGGTTGCTATTGATCTCTCTCTTTTTCTGTTTATTCTCCGGAATTACCGTTAGGTATTATTTTAGAGGATGAATGAGAATGTGTATGAAGTGTAGTCTTGTACAATCTCATGTCAATCTAGATCGCCGGCCTCCGTGGCACGAGTGGTAGCGTCTCGACCTTTCATCCGGAGGTCCCGGGTTCGAATCCCGGTTAGGAATGGCATTTTTCACACACGCTACAATTCATTCATCTCATCCTCTGAAGATAAACCTAACCGTAGATAAAACAAAAAAAAAAAGGTCGACCACACCTGCTTGATCGAGTTTTTTTTTTGTTTATTCCCTACAAACAAAAACCTAGTTAATCTTTATATATATATAATGCATTTAGTTTTATATTTTATTGGTCACAATCATTATATTTAATTGTTCATATGCTATAAAATTCAGGTTATTATTAACTGGGAAATTTTGTAAAATTACTTCATAGGTTTAACTGTTTGTACGTAATGTTTATTTATTTTTGTGAAATGCATTGGCAATTTTTTTAGTTTATTATTTTAATATTTAAATTAATTTTTTTTTTTTTTAAATAGTTTTATTTTAAATTAGTATATAGATTTAATAAGGATCATATTTTATTTACATTTATTTTGTATGTCCAAACCTGCTTATGTACAATTAGATGTGTTTTCCCAATCGTATCTGCTTCGGTATGTTAAGTATGAAGAAAAGAAATTAAAGTTGAAAGTGTTATTGCTCAGAATTTTCATTTTCTTATATAGTTTATTTGTTCAGAATTTTAGGAATGGTCAAATGGATGGATAAATTTTGTTTGTTGTAACTTCGTTTTTTCATAAAGAGGTTAACTTATTAAAACAGGTAACCAATGTTTGTGTATGTTTTAATTGCTTAACATCAATTATTAATGTCAAAAACAAGCAATCATTATGTTCTTTTGGCTAATATTTGTTCTACCGAGAATATAGAGTTGAATATAAAGTAATCTAGGTGTTTGCTGATAAAAATATTGGGGTTTTGTGGTATGATTGTATGATATGACAGCACATTTTCTGGGGTAAGGTTCAAGGCCCAGTTATTGTTAATCGATTTGCATTCTCAGAGCTGTAAACATCCCTAAACAATTTAATGTTTTGATGTTATCAGCAACAGCAAGCAAAGGTGTTTCACTACTAACAACAGTTGTTATTAATTAAGAGTAAAAGTAATAATTGGCCTGAAGGTGAACCTTGGGACACACCTGATATTACTTAAAATGGTTTAGATTAATGTCTTTTATTTCAACTTAACCTGAAATGATCTAGCTAATAAATATATTTCCGGCTGTTTTGATAGTGCTTGTTATGTGATTAGCATTGCATAGTTTTCTCTCAAATTACCATGAATAAGTATACATGAACCCAAAGATTAGTTGTATATGACTGTTAGCGATAAAGATAAGCGATCATAGCAAGATTTTAATACTGTAGCAGGAATATTATCAGGTTGAGGAGAGGGTTTTGCTTTTGAAAACTGAATGGGTGGAATGTATAGAATATGTATAATTTTTGTTATTAAAAACACTGCTGTAGAAATCACCAATAAATTAGTATACCCCTAGCAATCACTTGTATTTTCTATCAGGGTTTATGTTAGTGGTAGTCTATTATGTATTTTTAATGATTTGCATACTTCCATTTGATCTAGTCGGTATCATTCCTTTATTTTTCCCTTACTTCCCTTTTCTCTTTTTTATTAAGCAATAAAGTAATTAATTATGGCTTTCTTTGTTCTTAGACCTCTTTGGAACCATAGATAACAAATTAAAATAGGCAAAATTACAACCAAGAACATTATACTGTGTTCAAGAAGTTCATGAGTGTAATAATTCTTCCAAGCAGTTTTCATATTGGAGGTAAAAGAAATTTGTTTACAATTTGATACAAAACGTTTTTAGGAATTGGCATCTGTTTACCCTATTGTAGTGCAAACTAGTCCACTCTGAAAAGAAACATTAAAAAGAAAGGTTACTTTATACTGGTCAGCAAAGTTTTTGTTACAAAGCAATTAAATTGACATTCTAAAGGTACTTTTTTTTACTGATTTCAAAAATGTTCTCAGATTTTTCTATCACCCTCCATTTTGTTGTTATGCCCTACTTATCATTCCTAATCAAAACATTCCATTATCCGTGCATATTATGGTGTACATAATATTGTTACGTATTACTGTTGATGACTTTTAGTTCAACAGAATTGTTATTTGTAATAGATATTTATAGAGTTTAGTCATAACTGAATACAGTAATTATGTTTGTACAGCAATGACGTTTGCTGACTGATGATTCAGAAATGTGTCACAGCTATGGCTAATCATAAGAGTTGCCAGTTTCAGGCATTGTGAATATTTCAGGCATATTTTCAGGCAATGTGAATTTATATTTCAGTTAATAAGCATTCAGATGTGTCTCTAAATTTGTTCAGTTGTTTATTTCGTTAGTAATTTACAATTAAGTAATTTTTATTTGTTTAAAATATCAAGTGGCACAATGCCTAAAAACTGTATAAATAAACCAGACTCTCTTTATTACATTTGTGGCGAGTAAATGTTAAAAAATCAATCACGTATATTTACTCTATGTATTAAAAAGTGTTATGACCTTTATTTTGGAAGTAAATTTGGTGACCAAGATAAGATCTGGCTCCTCATTATTGTTGCATTATTTATGCCACTCTTCTTTCAAAGTGGGTTAAAGGATCTCTATGCGTGAAATTTGCTGTGCCAGTGATCTGAAGGAAACCAAGAGATCATTGCACAGACTGTTACTTTTGTTTGACAAGTGTTTATAGAATTATTTTAAATCAAAATATTCTACAAAATACTCCAATTTACCACCTGCTATCAGACCTGTTCCTCATAATGATGAACTGCCAGTGCCAAAACCTCCTTAAAGTATAATACTAAGTGATGGTGAATCAGAAAATAAATCTGATGATGACAACTGTGAAGATGATTTAACTAGTGATCCTTCATTTCAAGCTTCAATTTCTGAACCTCATCTTCTCGCTCAGGATGACCTTAATTACCTTGTTTTAGATTTGAATCTTTCTAAAAGTCAAGCTGAAATTTTGGGCTCCAAATTAAAAAGTTGGAATCTCCTCCATCGCTAAACAAAAGTTACTGCATTTAGAAATAGACATAATGAATTTGAAAACTGTTTTTCTCTTGAAAATTAAGTTGTTTTCTGTAATAATATTGGTTGTATTATGGAAGCCTTTGGTGACAAACACAAAATAGAGGAAAGGCATTTATTTATAGATTCTTCAAAGAATAGCTTGAAAGCTCTACTTCTCCACATTAGAAACAAATTTTCATCTATATCACATGCTCAAAATGCCAAAATGAAAGAAATTTATGAAGGCATGGAACTGTTGCTGAACAAAATAAACTATAAACAATTTGGCATATCTGTGGTGATTTAAAAGTTATTGCACTTCTACTGGGGTTACAGCGTGGTTACGCCAAATATTCTACTTTCTGTGTAAATGAGACAGTAGAGACAGATGTAATCACTACATGAAAAAGGAGTGGTCGATGATAGTATGATTTAATCCTGGAGAAAAGAATGTTGAAAACTTGGTCTCGTAAAGAACTTTGTCAAAGCTATGGATCGAAATGGGTTAGGGTTTGCCTATTAAAAAATAAGTTCCCCAGAATCAGTGAAGCTAACATTAAAGAAGGAATATTCATAGGACCACACATATGGGAACTGATAAAAGGTAATAACTTTGACAGTTTGACAGTCAGTTGAATGAAACGAGAAATCTGCTTAGACATCATTCAATAGTATCTGCTAAAACCTTATAGGAAATTGTAAGGAAGAAAATTACCAAATAATAGTAGATGATATTTTAACATAATACAGACTCATGGGGTGCAATATGTCACTGAAAATCCATTTTTTGCATTCCCACCTGGATTTCTTCCCAGAAAATCTTGGAGCAGTGAGCGATGAACATGGGAGCGGTTCCATCAGGACATTTCAAGTATAGAAAAACTATATCAGGGAAAGTGACAAACATGCTTGTAGACTATTGTGGGACACTTAAAAGAGCATATATTTTATTTGTATTGGTAAAAAAACTAAAAAAATTAAATCACTTGTCACTCAAAAACCTTACATGATAGAGAAAAAACAATTACATTTTTCAATTCAGCGTAAAAAATACTAATAAGTACACATATAATTTTTGTGACAAAAAAAGTAATTTTTTGTTGACCAGTGTTATCATCAGTGATCAAATATCAATTTAAAAAAAAATCTTATTGCTCCAGTTCAATCAAACTTTTTTTGGCCTTTGAGAAAATTAGCGTACTGTAAACTGTATTTTTAATAGTAAGAATTAGAAAAAGATAGTTTCCCACTTATTGTTTAGTTAAATTATTCTCATACTCTTCTAATTAAACATTACCATACATTATTATTATAATGCTCCTTCTCTGTATTCAAATCCTTTGTTTATGGTTTAGTTTCAATATTACCCGTATGATATTATTTTAAAAGCTATCTCAGTATCGAATTTCAAATTTTTTTCCCATTAATTTATAAAATTATATTAACTCCTTAACGGCTTCGACAGAATCCCTATTAAATCATTTAATAGTTTTTCATGGGAATTTTGTCATCTTTGTATACAGTGAATAGAATTCATAATAATAACTACTTTTATCAAATCTTAAAACATACTGTAGTGCTAATATAATATTTTTGTTACTTTAAATTATCTGGATTTATATGCTTACCGCTTTAATTTCTTATAATTGATTTCTTTTTCGAATCAATTAACCAACAACTTATTTATTGTTTAAGTTTAGCAATCTGAGTGTTGCAACAGTTTATTATTGTTACTGTTTGAAATTTACTACAGTTGCTCCTAAATACCAACATGAAATTGAGTTTTATTAGTTTGGTATTAAAATTTTTAAATTACAAACTTAATTTTAATTTGTGTACATTTGTGCTTAATATGTAGATACTGATACTTGTACAGAGTTTAATAATGTTTTACTTTATTTTATTTATTAATCCTTTTTTTAATTGTTATTTACTTTAACATTTTATTTTATTCTTTTTCAGTATTACATTCATAAACGTGGGCACAAATACTTTGAATTCTGTTGATTTCAAACCATAATTACAAAAAAAATAAAAATACCTGTTATAAATTACAGAAGTAATTAAAACTATCTCTGAGTGTGCTTTTTTAGTAGTAAGAAAAAAGTTTTATAAAAATGTTAAATTTGGAGGGATGCTGACCACATCTCAATAACTGCATACAGACAGTGGGAACAAATTAGTCTTGAAAAGGTGATTAGGTCTCAGATGATGTAGCATTAGCTGGTTTGGACTTTTTCGATTGCCTATATTAGAAAGTGTTAAAAGTGATCTGAAGAAACTGATAGTTAAACATGGCTTTGACCATGCCACATTGTATTCTTACTTTACTCTCCCACCTATTTCTATATACAACTCTCTGTAGTATAAATGTGGAATACTATTCACTAGCTAGTCTAATGAGGGATGTAATTTAATGTCTTAACCAGGATCCATTATATTATTATTACTATTATTAATGTTGCATTATTCTTAAAATACTATTTTTTTTTCCGAATAGTCCATTTTAGAGAGCACGTTAAATCAACTTCTTAGCCCATGCTTCTTTCATTTTTCTTGAATGGTTTTCTTCTTGGGTCCATTTTCTCCCTCTTCTGTAGTAGGTTTTTTCTTCTCCTGAAACTCTATTTCTTGTATTATTTTTCTGAAGGTTGCTCTGTCTTTTAAGATTTCTGAGTCTATTGAATTGTTTACTAGATCATTGTCTATTTCTTTAAACCAGGTTATCTTTTGACTGTTTAGTACGTTGAAGATCTGTTTTGTTAGTCTGATGTTTTCCATTCTGTATATGTGTGTGTCCAAGAACTGTAGTCTACTTTTTCTGATTCTGTCTGTTATTTTATATATTTTGAAATAAAGCTCTTGATTTGTTCTTTGTTTATATTCTAACTCTATTGTTTTTTGGATGTAATATTTTCCTTAAAATCCTTCTCTCTATTTTTTCTATGTCCTGCGGTTTATGTAGTTTAAGCGTTTCCGCTGCATAAAAGACTTCCAGCCTAGCTACCATTTAATAATGCCTTCGTTTGGTGTTCCAAGATAAAAATTTCTT
Organism: Zanna intricata; assembly: GCA_010016005.3. NCBI lineage: Eukaryota > Metazoa > Arthropoda > Insecta > Hemiptera > Fulgoridae > Zanna > Zanna intricata. The sequence goes on from JAAAKQ030064382.1 coordinate 14,607, forward strand.
GTTATAGATGTTTTTCATGATATGGTATGCGTTTTCTATTTTCAGTAGTCTGTTTTCTAGTGAAATTTTTTCACTATTATTTGGGGTTATCTATTCTCCTAAGTATTTAAAACTGTCTGTTTTAGCAATTGTATTTGTGTCTATCTTAAGATGTTGTGGGGCATTCTTGATGTTTGTCATGTATTGTGTTTTTTCAAAGGAGATCTGTAGCCCAGCTTTGGCCACTTGTCTTTGGAGTTCTGTTATTTGCTCTTGTGCATGTTCTATAGTGTCTGTACTAAATGCCATATCATCAGCAAAGGCTAAGCAATCTATTACAGTTCTTTTGCTTTTTGTTCCAAGATTTAAACCTCTGGTGTTAATTGCCTTTCTCCACTCTCTAACTTTCTTCACTTCTCACAATTGAACAGTTGAAGTGAGCGAATGATTTGTATATAACACGATATCTGACTTCCTCACAATTTCTAACAATTCTGTCATGGTTGCCAATTATAATGAGAATATGATTCATAAATAACCAACACGATATCAAACTTCCTCACAATAATTTATTTAATACAACAAACAAACACTTACAATGGTTAACAAAATTTATATGAAACATTTAAACTTTCACTCAGTACAACAGTGTCACCTATCGGAACGACGACACACAAATGAGCCAATGAACAGTATCCTCCTCCCGCTATATATATTGCCCGTTGTCCATCTAGAAAACACTAGAAAAGTCTATTTGCTTCTATTACTAATATCTACATTCTTTATAAATACAATTAATTCCAAACAATATAAATAATTACATTAATTACAAAACTAAATTTTATCAACGCCAATTGCCAAATAAAAATTCATTCTTCTGTGAAAATAGTACTTCAAACAAAAATACAACTTTACTGTTTCTAGTATTCTCTATAAGCTTCTGGCAAGTTCGAAATCTGATTACACACAACAAATACTGAATTATTTAAATACTATTAACATACAAATGAAATAATGTTAACAAAATATTATTATTAAATATAGAAATGAAATATTATTAACAAAATACCATTATTAAATATTTTTAACATAAA
>JAAAKQ030064393.1:0-12862 GCA_010016005.3 Zanna intricata
CTTTCTGACTTTGTTACTTTTTTAACCTCCCAGACCACCGTTAAGTATTGCTTCAGAAGATGAGATGAATGACAACAATTTTTTTAGCGTGTGAAAAGGCCATGCCTGAGCTGGATTCGAACCCGATACCTCCGGATGAAAGGCCGAGATGCTACCACTCATATTACGGAGGTCGGCTGTTTCCAGGAGCTTAAATTCTACAAAGTTCACTAGTTCGCTTGATTATCTACCAGTTGTCTAAAATTTGAACTGAGCCGTTTGACCTTTTCGCAAACATAAGGTAATTCTACCTGTAGGTAGTCTTGTATTTCTTCATTCTGTGTGAGATACGGTGCCTCTACAGTTGTTCTCACCAAGTTATTCTGAAAACCTTACATAATTTTAATGTTACTCTTGCTCGTCATACCTCAAAACTCTTCTAAGCCGTAGGTCAAATCAGTTTTAGAATCACATTTTTTATCTTAAGTTTGTTAGTCATCGACAAGTGCGAATTCCTGCGTAACAATCAATAAAGCCTTCTTATACCTCGCAGGTCAGACTTGTCAAGCGTTTCTTCTCGGCAGCTCTTTATGTAAAAATTACTACATAACATGTAATATATTAACTACATAACACGTATGTAACATAAAATCTTATATTTTATAATTTTTTTTATATTTTCTTTATGATAGAGAATCTTCTACTTTATTATTATTTTTTTTAATTGGTGGTAAGATCTCATAAATTTTTTAGTAATCTATTAAAATGGAAACTCTAACCTAGTTCCTCTTTCATAGATTGCAGTATTCTGGTGCATAAAGCGAAGATATTTTTCTTTCTAGGAGATGGGAGATGGATGTCATCTTTTTTAATATATTTTTCGTTCAACTTTTAATAACTTAGAATTTTTAACTAATAAATTATTGACCGACATGATTCATATTTGTGGGTAACATTTAAACATGTATCAGCCTATTTTATTAATCTAATAACTCAAAATGTATCGGTTATCTTTTTTATATTCTTATAAGACTTTTATTTAAAGTCCTAAGACATAAAATATTGCATTTCAGATGGAAATATATGAATAAGTAATAAATTTTGAATAATGATGGCAAATTTAGCAATTTATTGTTAGGGCTCATCAAACTGGAACAATACGTTTCCCCTTTATTGTAAAAGAATTAAACTTTATCGTCCGAAGAGAATTTATTCTAAAAAGACATCCAAGATATATACTTTTTTAAAAGCGGAAATTAAAAAAAAAAATTCAAACGAAAAATAAAAAATTTAAACATTGTTACATATAATTTATTTATCAGGTACATCCATTTAAAAAAAAATACAATTTATCCGAATAATGATGAATTTCCTAAGGTTCGATAAGCATTAAAATGTTACATATTTTTTCATAATGGTTGAGTTAATTCATAAATTATTTTGTAATTTTATCTCCACATTTTATTCGACCGAATGATAGTTTATTTCATTTTAAATAATACTTTTTTTTATACTATTATTCAAAATTTTCTTTATTCAATTATACAATATTTTTAAACTATAAATGTAACAAGGATCAAATAAGACCTAATTTTAACCATAAAATTTATAAAACCGCATAAAGATAGAGGAAGTTAATAAAAATGCCACCTTCATCACTGTATATGAAGCCGATTAACAAAGCCACAGATTTTGGGAAAGTAAAATAATTCTGAAAATATTATAAGGAAATATTATTCTTCACATTTTGAAAACGAAAAATTATTTATTTCTATTAAATAAAACACCTTACCTTGCATATATATAAAAAAAAATTAAATGTTTTGTTTTTGCATAGTTTCAATTTTATATATATTTTTACCATTAAAATGTATAATTCAGTTATTTTGATAAATAATTAGGTATTTCATGAATTACCTGACAATGTTAGATAAAGTATCAAATAAATACACTATTTCAAACTTTAACTAGTAATTCAATAAAATAATTAAATGTTTTACAAACGAACTGATTAAGTCGTTAAAGTCTTTAAAAAATACATTAATATTATGACTATATTAGTTAAACAGTAATAAAAAATAACAGCGTATAAGGTTATATTCATTTAGTTGAATTTTTTATTTTACGACTTGTGATTATAAAATTTGGCTATTTGGACCTACTGTAAAAAAATGTACGCAACTTAAAAAATATTGCAAAAACTTTTATCAAATACAAAAAAAAAAATGTAAGAACATATTAACTTTATGCTTTATGCTTTAAATGTAGTTATTTCAAACTACATTTTATTTTTAATTATTAATTAGATGGTTTGGAAATACAGCATGTATACAGTTTGAAAATTAGCCGTAAACGGTTCAAACAGTCACGTACACATCACAGTCACGTAAACATCACGTACAGTCTTTAACATTTTTTAAAGATAGGGCAATCGATATTCTATAAAATAACTAGCTAAATTGTATAATGCAATCATTTATAGATTTTAACTGATTCAGTCAGGTGATTCGTAAAATACCTAGCTATTTTATGAAATAACGGGTTCTATAATTTAATGGTTAACGTACACATAGATGGGAAAGATCTGCCTCAATATTCCTTATATTCCAATATTCTGGCGTCAAATTTTGACACCAAATGCTATTCCAAATCCGATTGACCGGAGGCAGTGTAGTATGAAAATTTAAAAATGACAAAACTTATCAGAATTCGTATCTAGAAGTTACTGAAAAAAGATAAGTATCCTATACTCTACCGCTTTAGCTGAAGCTCAACTAAAAAGGTTTATTATTGTTGATGTATTGAAACAAAAGTCTATAAAATGATTATTTAATTTTTATCAATAAATAATAAAACATTAGTTAGATTATCAATAACAATATTAAATGGAAATTATCTCCGTTATATTCTATAGCAAGTAGAACATTGAATCATCCATTTATCATTATTGCAAATTAACTTACGTGAAACTAAGTTTACCGTACGTCAACACGACTCGACCTCGCGTATGTACAGATTCCATTATGGCTATAATAAAATATAATAAAACTTAACCTTGTTTACATTAACTTTCGTTTATATAATTTTATTCATGGTAGATAAAATGCCAAGTTATTTAAGTTTTGACATATTAATAAAACTTGCAATGAAATATTCAAAAGCAATTTCATTTAATTTATATTCATCCATATATTTAGAAAAAAAATTGAATACATACGATAGAAATCTAAAATGTTGTTGTATACTGTAAGATTGGATAGTAGAATACATTATGTTATTTTCTATACGTACATATTTTTTAGAATATATTTTTTATATTCTCTTTTACGTCTCGAACATGTTTTTTAGAATGAATAATGTTTTTTGTTTTTTCTTTTTTTAGGGTTTTTGTTTATCGAAACACTTTCAAAAAAAAAACTTTTTATTTTTAACTCTTATCTCAATATTTTTTTATTTCCCTTGTATGATAATATTTTTATTTAATTACTTTTTCAAATAATCATAACACACACATATATATATATATATTTTTAAATTAGTTATTTAAATTTAAAATTAGTGAATTTAGCTTATAAAAAGAAAATAGATAAAATTGTCACAATCATGGGTAACTTATTCGTGAACGTAAGAAAAAGTAATTATTTAAATACTTTCATTAATTTAGCAGGCTATAAAAAATATGCAGTAAACCACATCGCTCGAAAAAAAATAAAATAGGGTACAAATAAAAATTTTGCTTTATTAAAATTCAAAATGAGGAAGCATTTTCAAAAAGATAATCCTTCTAGGGATGCTGAGAAGATCAAACATCTAATATTACATACATTTTTGCCCTTACCAGTAAGTATTTCTGTTTTTGAACTGTATACTATTAAAAAGGCCTTAAATATAATTAGTTCATCATTTCGAAACGTACTTGTATGTTCAGATACCATGAATGCCCTGCAAGCGATTAGAGACATGTACTCAAGATACCTTGTTTTCTGTGAGATACAGTTTATTATTTCTGAAATAACTGAGCAAAACACAAGTGTAAGATCCTGCTAGATTACCAGCCGTTTACAATTTCAGGCATTGAGCGCGCTGATCGTGCGGCAGAAGAGAATTTTATTCAGCCTACTTTCTCTAATCGCGTTTTTTTCGGACGATCTTTTCTGTTTTCTGAAGACGGTGGTTCGTGGTGATGAGTGGCAAAGTAAATGTAATGCTACTGTTAACAATTAACTTCGTTCAGTTAAGAACACTGTGTCGTCGTGGAACTTTTCATACAGGAAAAATCATCGAGAGGTGGTTATTATTTGCCGTTTGCGAATAGGGCACACTAAACATATTCATAGTCTTGGATCGATGCACCCGTTTGTGTACACCGCTACTGCTGAATAACGGTACACGACATCCTTGCAGACTATGTCTGTTAATGCGGTATTGCGTCGGAATTTTAAATTAGAGACTAACATCCGAAGTATAGAGTATAGTGAAGTTATCGAATGTTAATTTGTTACAGAATGTAATTTCTTAAGACCGTGCATCTGCATTTGAATATTGGTTGCGTGTTTCGTCTATTTACTCCATTTGGCGTATGTCAGATGGTAAGTTTTTTTTTAATTTTAGATTTTTACTAATCTAATAAAGGCAGTTACTTTTTACGGATTGATCCTGGTTACCAGTGTTCTTCGGTGGTTGGTTTTCAATTAAGCACACGTCTTATTTACATTCGTACATTTTATATTCATACTTCAGTTACATTCATACATACATTCCTCATTCATCCTCTGAAGTTATACCTTATGGTGGTTTCGGAGGCTAAACAGAAAAGAAAGTTTTTTAATACTGTTATTTTCTTGTGGTTTATTTCTCCTTTATGATATTTCATAGTCATTTTAAATCTATGCGGTACTGTGTGAGGAATATTTTTCGTTCTGATATTGCGCGTTAATACATTAATAATATCGTATACCGGCGCTAATAACTACAACTTCGTTGTGCCACTAATAAAATAGAACCCTTCCAGAGGTAACTGGATCACCTTTTACGTTTTATAATTGTTTATTTTTGGTTTTTATTGTTTGTTAATTTTGAGCAGTTGTATTACTTGGGTATTTACTAATTTACTGGGGTAGTAGTCATAAGCATAGAATGATTTCTTTATGCGTAATGTTGTTTTGTAAAGATATTTTACCAATCGGTAAGTAATTTATCTTATTTTGATTCATGCAAAATTTGAATCTTACCATTAAAACGTTCCATTCATGACAACGTGAAGTAAAGGAACATTTAATCTTAAATTGTTAGTAAAAATGTTGTGAATAGAAGCCTGTAATGAGTGAATATGAACTGAATGAAATGATGACTTGATTGTTTGGGGGGAGTATATTCATCTAATTTATGAAGTGCATTGAATTTTTACAGTATTAAGAGGAAACTATTGGTAATTGCTGAATTAACACTTTTAAGAAAGTTTACTTTCTAAGAATTTACAAGTAAAGACAGACTTTTTAAGAAAGTCTACAGTAAATTTTACGGATTTTACGTTTTGCTTTAAAACAAATGTACAATTTTCTGGATGGGAAAATCGATTAAAAATAAGGTCATAATTGGATATTTCTATTATCAAGGTAGGTTTTCTGTAAAAAATGGTACTTCAAGAATTTTTGAAAAATGTATTTATGATTAAATTTCGTACAAAAAATCCGTAAAGTCGGTCCATGTAAATTAATAGAAATCATGGTTTAAAAAAAAAATTAGTCTTTATCTAATCAGATAATCAGTTTTTTTTAGTGATTAAAAGAAGCACCGACATCACATCATTTTTTTTTCTTTTTAGTTTGTCATTTTGTTGGTCGGCCACTTTGGAGAAAGTAAGTTTCGTTTCCTTATTATTCAATTCCTTTTTATTAAACAGGATTTTTAAAATTACGTTTCTAATAACCTAATTTCATCACAATGTTTCTAGTAATGCTTGGCTACAGTCGTTTTATCTGACCTGAACTTATAATGAGCCAAAAATTATTTATCCAAATTTCAACAATTTTTTACATTTTTTTATGTTACAATCAATGTCTTTACAATTCATTCTATAAGTGCCCGTTGTTTTGATTATTTTAGTTTTATCTTTAACATTTTTGAGGAAACAGGCAGGTTTCTTATATACCCATGTTTTTGTGATATAAGTGAGGCAAAATGCAAGTTTCATCAACGTTACGTTATTCAATTCACTTTTTTTTAAAGATCAGTATTTAATTCTTATAGGTTTCTTTTTCGATTTAAAGCTCTTTTTGTTTAAGCCAGTTTATTTTAAATGTGCAATTTCCTTAAACCATCTTTTGTAATTATTCTCCCTAAATAGAGAGATTCTGTAACTTCCGTTGCATTGTCATCGCTTATATTACATTTTACTTCATAATTGTGCTTCTTAAAGTCAATATTAGATGATTTTATTCTTTTATTCTAATCTATTTCAAAATTTCTCCTAACAATAATTCCTTACCATCCATCATTTCTTCTAAATTATCTTTTATTTTTTTTTTCAAAAAGAATAACGTCGTCAGTGAATTTCAGCATCAAAATTTTTAACCCTTGGATATTTATTTTACTCTTACACTTGGCCTGTAATTCCTTAAATATATTTTTACATACCAGTTGAATAAAAAGTTGAGTAGAAACAGACTACATCCTGGTCTCGTAGAATCTGAGCTTACCTTTCTTCATCTTTTACTATCACTGATTCTTGAACGGTTTATAAACGAATACATATCTGTAACTTTTCTCTGTAGATTAAACTTATTTAATGTCTTATTGTACGAGGGTAATTCAGTAATTAAAACACAAATTGCTGTGGAATAAAACGGTTTAATTAATCAATGCGGAATTTTACCAATTTTCAACCTGATCTCCAGCAACATTATTTATAATTATCTTATTTCTGACCGCTACAAAGAGATATTTTTCGTGATTGCAGGAGCCAATGTAGCATATTCTCACTGATGACGTCATTGCCATTAAACCTCTTGACACGTAACACCTTGTTGAGTATACGAAACAAGTGGAAATCCAGAAATCCAGTGGACATATTTGTCGATAGTTCTTTAGGATACTTGAAGCGTATGAAACCGGCCGTTATCGTAAAGGTGAATGATGCTTTATGCTGAGAGCCACGGCGTTTTTTCAGCACTGCTGGCTTAATTTTTTCGATTAGCATGTCACAGTATTATGCACTGTTTATTGTTCGATCTAAAAAATCGACAAAATCCGGGTCTTTTGCATCCCGAAAGATCTTCATCGTGATTATTCCTGCTGCTAGTGAGGTTCTAAATTTCTTCTTGACAGAGGAAGTCGTGTGCTCTCACTTCAAGCTCTGTCCTTTTGATTTTGGTTCATATCTCATCACAGGTTAGAATACTGAGCAAAAAAGAATTAACGTTTTACAGACAACGTTGTGAAAGTTCTATACATATGCGAAGTTCTATACACATGTCTCTTTATGGTGATCTGTCGACTCTCTTGGAACCCATCATTCACTTGTTTTACGGTACTTGCTGGAAATAATGTTATGAACTGTACCGATGCTTGTAATTTTTCAGCTATAATATTAACTTTAATCCGCTGATATTTTTTGATAAGAGAGTCTATTCGAGTTTCAATAGCTGGATTGAAACTTCAATTGGACATTCCGAAATTTGCTCATCAGTCACTGAAATACAACCGTCTTTAAATATTTCAAACAGCTTGTAAAAATTTCTATCGTTCGTACAGACTTTGTCGTTTGTTGTTTATCATTTTTTGTTGTTTATTGATTATAAAACAACAAACGATGTTTGTCGTTTGTTGTTTTATAATCATTGAAATGTAGATATTAACCGGTTTTACACCTTCGGAAAGCTAGACAAATTACTGTTCGCTGATAAAACTATTTGCAAACATAAAGAGGACTCCATCGTAAAATGAAGTTTTTAGGTCATAAACAAAACAATTTTCCACAAACAGCTGAATAAAAGTCTGCACAGGATTATTATATTACTGTCATAAAAGTATAATATTTTCTTACCGACTATTTTGCTTCACAGCTATTTTTCTCTTTAATTATCGAACGACCCTTGTTTCTTATTTAAAATTTATTTATTCTGTTTTAAGGTAATCCACATCGTGTGGTAACAAGTATTTTATTCTATGACCTTGCTAAACGAAAGAAGTCAAATTAAGTCCTAATTTTTTAATGCTGTCGAATTAAAAAAAAAAAAAATTATCTGATACAGTTCATGGCTATGAACGTAAGTACTCATGCTTATATGTAATCGGATTTATAATTCTTAGAGAGTAATTATTAATAGGGTAATTAGGGGTGATTTTAATTTAAATTTAGTTTCATTTAAGATTTTCTTTGAGAATAATATTGAATTTAATAAACGGTGCTGTGTAAGAGAAAATTTTGAGTGGTAAAATATGTAAGGCGTAAATATGTAATATGTACGCATAGTTGGTTACGGTAGAACGATGTCACTTGCTTATAAGTGTGTTTTCAAGGAAGGGGTAGAGTTGTGTGAGAAGATGTAAGTAGAAACAGTGGGGTGTCTGGGATGGTGACGTTGTGTTGCAATGTGTCAGGCTTTACCACTAATGGATGGACCGCATCTCTCCCGGCTCCATTACAAAGATCCTACATCTCTTCATAACACATCTCTTTACTACGCGCGCACACATACACACACACACATAAATATATATATATATACATAAGGAGCATATTTCCACGCAATCATACAGTGATGCGCATATACAAACACACCAAAACGTCACAGACATTTCCAGTCTCTTTCGCTTATCTAAGTGATACAAACCGCAGAGCTACTTCTAAAATTGCGATAATATTATTTATATTTGCTGTTTTAACTCATAACAAAACCTTTATTTCCTTTTATTATTAACTTTTTTTCCAAATTTTCAAATTCTATTTTTCTATTAAATTTATACAATACTACTCTATATCCATAATTGGAATTATATATATATATAAACTAGACTTATGTTAAATAAGGAATAAAAAAAAAAACAAATGGCTAATTTTAAGAAAATCAATAAAAAATAAAATGTCTTTTTTTTGCATCTAGACAAAAAATTTCATTTTAGTGACATAACAGACAACACAAGACATTTTGATGAATTCAACATGTTAACCGTGTTTAAAATTAACTAATTTGTTGCTAACTAGTTGTCAGTGACTCATTAAAAATGACAATAATCCTTTTACTCTGGAAGAATCTTTAAATTAAGCATAACAGATAAATTTCTCGAACCATTTACTCTACTTCTGTATCCCATTTATATAATATTTTCAACTAGACGCCGCTTAATTGTAAAATAATTATATATATATATATATATATATATATATATATATATAGAGTATATCACGAAGTTCTCTTCGGATTTTCATAAACTATTCTACTGGTAAAAATGGAAAATAATGGAAAAATTTTCATCTAAACGTGTCCTAATATGTTTCGTTTGCGATTTACAGCCAGTGAAAGATTTCATTCGGATTTCAGCTATTTGGGTAAAGTGAGGTTGTACTGAAATTTTAGAACGTTAATTAAGGAACAAAGTTAGTGATTTCTTATGGTTTTTGACTTGGAAAATCGAATAAACTAGTTACCAGAACCGTATTTGCAGCATTTTTTGAGATATCTGAGATGAATTCCAATAAATTGTAGTAAAATTCCCGTTTTTTATGTTTGACGTACAGTAACTTTGTTAAATGGATAATAAACACATAAAACTTAAAAAAAACCAATAGAGAATTTAATACTGAACAGATTGGTGTAAAATAATTAAAACATGCAAATTTTTTTAGTACTAAATTATAAGAATATAAATTACCCAATTTAAGTTATAAAGTTTAAAATTTATATTTAAATCATGTCTTTAAAATTATTATTTATTAAAACACACCAAAAATGTTTTATATATTGTACTCAGCTCATTTCATGATGTTTACATACTGTGTTTATTAAAAAGCATTTCGACATCTGCTTACAAGATCTTTTATTACAACAGATTCGTTTAGTCATTTTATTATAAATATTTGTTCTAAATTCTAAACGAATATTTACAAAATTATTTAAACATAGATAGGCTTTGTAAAATCTTTAAATTGTGAGTGAAATGATTCGCATCAGTTCGTAATTCTTTCTAAACTAGCTATGAAACTGGCCCATATCATTGATGGGAACGCTGCATTTTCCGAAAAAAATTTATAAATAAAATATTCTGAATAACAAACTCTGAATTACATCACTCTTTACCCAAACCTTTAAACCCTGCAGCTTCTCACTTACAAATCAAAAATACTTTAGATAGTTGTAAAACTGTTAATACAAATATATCCTGACCCACGTAGGGGAAGCACCCGCCTTGTGACGATCCCGGTCACCACACCACTCTTTCCGTTTCAAGCCCAGATGGGATTTACTGGAGGTCGTCTTTCACACCCTCTAAATCTTATAACACATCACAGTCATCAGATTGGCCTCTGTCAGGATGTCACTGATGCAAATGCCTCGGCACACATTTCCATCAGTGTATTTACACAACCTGATATGGATCAACCATCTCCCGCTTCGCTTTCAGCAATCTTGTGCTGTTACTGAAGTTAGCTCGTGAATATTTCTGTATTAGCTCTTGCCAAGATGAAAACGAAAACCGATTCTTTGCGCATTAGACCAAATTGATAATAATAATTTGTGAATACTGTTTTCGAAATCTACTGCTACATACTTAGTATTAATTCAAAACTGAAATATAAACTCTTATTTTTAATTGTTGAATTAGATCTTGGTTGGTTTACCACACTTGTCTGGCAAAATACAAAAAGCTAAAGTATAACAATATTTCACTGATAAGGAGTTAATGACCAGTGGGTTAGGCTTGGTGCGGTATTCACATTGTTATGTATAGGTGCACCCAGCAGGTGATAAAAACGGATTAAGCGACTGCGCAGTACGAGAACTCCCAAATTCAGTACTAGTAACTATCTTTTTTTTATTAGGTAATTACCCGGCGCTGTAATAAATTAAACAAATTTCAGTAATTACTTAAAAGCTCATTACTTAAAATACTAATTTTAAAAGATATATATTTTCTTAGAAAAAAAATCAATCACAGTATGCAAAAAAAAAAATGTATCCAGTCGCGGGACTGGCCAACAGAAGTGAAAACTTAAAACAATAAGTACCAGTCATTGGTTAATAATTATATTTGATTCTTATGTATGTCATTATTCATTCAAAAGGAATTAATAGAATACTTAAGAAATTTATTTATAATATAGAGTAATGGATAACTAAATAATTTGATAATAAAAATGAAATTGGTTTTCTTTATTAAATAAATGTTAGAAAACATTTACATTTTAACAACCAATTATAATAATTTTTATTTTTTACAGTATATTATTTTATTATATTATATTTCTGTAATGTTTATATTATTTGTTTTATCATTATCTTCTAAAATTTCTGTAATATTTACATTATTTATATTATCAGATTATTCTGAAAACGAATTTTGTATATATATATATATATATTCATATACTTTATGATTTAAACAATAAATAAAAATGTTATATATACATACACTTATATATTTATATATATATATATATATATATGTGCGTGCGTGCGTGCGTGCGTGCGTGTGTGTGTGTGTGTGTGTGTGTGTGTGTGTGTGTGTGTGTGATGTGTACAAATACATTGTTTTAAACACCTCAGTGCGTATAGGTATACACAACCATATCTACAAAGCAACGTGCTACGGATAACTAGAACAATCTTTCTGTATTGTATTAATGTATAAGTAAATGCGTACCGGTATACAGAAAGAGAGAAAAAGGGCGGAAGAAAGAAAGCAAAGTGGAACCAACTTTTTCATTACTGTATATTGGATCATATCGATGGATCATCGATGTTTTTTCTCCCACCTCTCATTTTATGTATATTATACGCATATATGTATAAATTTTCACTCCACTTCTTACTCTCCTATATAAATGCTACGCGTCCCGTAACGATTTTTTGATTACGAGTCAGTTAGTTTTTCTCAATGCAAAAGTTTATCTCAAAACTGTCAAACACAACGCGCCAAAAATTGCTTTCACTCTAAAAAGAACAGAACTAATTTTTTAAGTAATATTAAATGATTTGGTTATAATACAATTAAACATACATAAACAAATTGATTTTAATTTAGATTGTTTCCTTTCTTAAATTTTTCAGAATCAGATACCAAACCGCTGGAAAAGCGGGAATAAATATTGACCCTATACGTAAGTGATTTAATAACGGTAAACGGGCTGGACGCCAATTCCAAATCTCATCAGCTCTTAAACGTATACGAGACACTATCGATGTAAATATATCGGTTTGATATGTAATCCTTGTTTTAAGCTAAATAAGAATAGAAAAGGGGATTGGCAAGCTGTAATAGAGAAAGGAACGAGACAGATATTTAGTTTATCTCCCGTTCTTTTTAATTTGTACATGGAAGAAGTAATAAGGAACCTAAATGAAATTGTCTTTCTCGATCTGTCGCTGTACGACTCCTATAAAAATTGTGAGAAACCCATTTTTCTTTATATTTCAACTTTATTGCTTTAATTCGCCGAATGAAAGAGAATAAGAATAAAATAAAATTAAACAAAACTTATATCTGATTCGATTGAAAAATAAGAAAACAAGAAATATATTGTTTATTTCAAAATGAAGTAAAGGTTTATATATGTATGTAAGATAAATTCATAAAATCGGGTGAAATGTAAATCGTATTCATCTCAAGGAAGATATTATAAATTTAGTGTTTTTTCCTTCTTCCCTACTGTGTAGGTTTTATT
>JAAAKQ030064404.1:0-15677 GCA_010016005.3 Zanna intricata
GAAGCGTTTTCGGACCTATGTTTATATGAATTTTTTTCTTATTTTTAGCCTCTAAATGAGTTGTCAAAGTATTGCCCTATCCTCTTGAATCACCCTTTATATATGTTATAGCTTTATAAATTACAAATAGCTTAAATATATGGATATGATAAATTATGAATTGTGTCATTTTTTTCACCACGACAATCCACCTGCTCACACAGCTCTCTCAGTGCGCCAATTTTTAACAAAAAAGGTATGACCCACTCTTGCCCCTTGTCTACTTGCCCTTGTCCCTTGCCCACACCTCTTATTCACTTAATTAAGCTTCGTTCCTACAAATGAAGAGGGACCTGAAAGGAAAGCGTTATGCCGACGCGGATGAACTGAAGAAAACTACGAGTAAGATATTGTCGAGCATCATAACAGAAGAATTGAAAAAGTGTTTTGAACACTAAAATAAAAGATTAGAGAGCTGTAACGGAAAGAATTTTGAAAAGTGCACAACATTTTTATTAAAAAAGATACATATATTAAAAGATTACATGTATTAAAATATACATAAAAGTGAAAAAAAATCCTGATTATTTTTGGGTGCCCTCTCGAATTCAGGTGTAATATTTTTTAAACAGATTTTTTTTTTTAATTATTTGCGTAAAATTGTTTAAAAAAATAGATATATTTATTTATTTTTCTTTTATTCCGTTATAATTTTTAAGTAAATTTAATTTTAAAGAAAGTTAACGCGATTTCACAAAAGTGTAGACACAATACATTAATTTTTAAGAAAAAGAAATAACCTCCATCAAAGAAAGTGAAATTCGTTTTATTGTTAAAAGTATCTCCAACATCAACAATGAATACAAATTAAAAAAAAAAAGAAAAAAGTATAAGAATTCTTTATAAAAGTCGTCATAATACAAAGAGATATGTAGGAAATTAAACTATTGTTATATTTCAACGGAACAATTTAATTTTATATTTTATTATTAACATGTTTTATAACTGAATATGACATTACTTAGTCTTTATCTATTCACTATTTTAACGTCTTGTTTCCTGTGTGACGGTACCTTAAAGAATTTTATTATTCTTATTGTGTATGTTAATTCTTTGTTGTTAAAATTTTTAATTTAACACACTGTGAAAAAATAATGCAAATAACAAAACATAAAAAATACTTCCGGGAACGTGCAATATTTTGAAATATTCTGTACATTTAGGTTAACAAGCAAATATTGTAAAACTTGTTAATAATGTAGATGTTCAACATTTGCAATATTCGCTATTTACTACAGTAGGTTGTTTAATATGTAATAATTTTCAAGACGAGAAAAACAGCTTCTTTTTTGTTAAGCTTATTTTTATTTTTATTACATAATAAATTACTAACGCTTAATTATTAACATTAGTTTAATTAATTTCGATTATACTTTCTCAGGTTATTTTGAATAATAAATTTTTATGTTTGAAAGGAAATATTCATTAATATTGTCTTGAATAATTATATTTAAATTAAATATAATAATCAAATGTATACTGAAATTAACTTTTTTTTTTAATATATGGTTCTAATAAAGTATAATAGCTGAAACTTTAAAAAAAAAATGGTATTAAATTCTAAAATTATAAATTTAATTAAAGGGGTCTTAACAAAAGGTTAAGATAAGGTTTTTAAAAGTAAAATTTATTGGAGAGATTTCAAAAATTGAAACCGGTATAAGAAAAGACGATGGTCTCTTGCCACTTCTATTTAATCATTATATTGTAGATAAAAATAATTTGTGAATGGTGAAAAGAAATTGAAAATTAAAATTTTGAACCAAAATCGGAACAAAATGCGAAAGAATATCAGCTTATTATTTTGCTGATTGATTTTTGTTGACATAAACACAGTCCTAAAACAAATCGAAATTTTTATGGAAATCGTCAGAAGAACTAAAGTGTAAATTTAATTTGATAAAAAAGGAAATAATGAAAAACCTGAAAAAATTCTAGAAAAATAGAAGCGAAATTCCGGAAAATTAAAGTCATAGGAAAATTTTAACATCTAAGCGAAGTAATTCAGGAAAATGGGATAAAAAATAAATTTAGCAAATCGGGAAAATAAAATGGGACCAAAAATCTTTACAATAAAAACAGATTTATTATAATACAAAGTTAAGACATTATAAGACGGTTATTTAATCTGGAAATTTTTTAATATTTTGAAAAAGGAAAGAATTTCTTAGAAAAATATTACGTATGAAGTCTGAAAATGATAAAAATTCTTTAAGATCGAACGAGAAGATTTAAACTAACTTTGAAAACATAATCGACACAATTAAAAAAACGAAAAATAATGTTTCACGGTAATTTGAAGAGAATTAATGAAGAAAGATTACCAAGAAAAATTCTACGATAACCTCAAAAGTAAATCAATTGGCTTCTAGAGATTAGGAAACGATCTCTAAGAGATCAGAATAAAAGAAGAAGGAAACTTTAGACAGGTAAATTTTCATTAAAGACGTATATGAGTTTTTAAAAGATTTAAATTGGGTCAAGATCGAAGAGGAAACGACAACAGAATAACACAGAAAAATATTAAGAAAAATTATGACTGATAGATGGCAGAAGATTAAAGCCCAATGAAAAAATAAAGTTTGTTCATGAAATTTATCCAGAGATACCAAATTTAGGAAAAAATTATTTTAATATTGAAAAATGGTTTTAATAAAAAGATTACAAACCTAATTACTAATTCTTTTACTGAAGAAGATTTTTCTGTTTGAAAATGTAAAGAATTGGTTATGGTTTATAATTTGATATTCGATTTTCCGAACAATTTAATTATACGGATACCATTCTTCATAAATAATATAGATTATTTATTTATAAGCATTTGATTTTATTTATATACTACGTTGTATTTATATCAAAATTGCTTGGATTCTTTATCACTAGCGAGTAAGAATCTTCAAATTTTTCTGCCCACCTTTAAACCGTGTCAATTTGGAGTTATTCAATGAAAATACTCATAATTCCAAAACGCATAAAAGTTGAAACTTCTTAAAAAGTTATCAGATGTTTTGTTAACAGTAATAAGAATAAAAAAATTAGGGAATGTAATTAAATTAAGAAAATAATTAAATTTAAATTCATATGTAATAAAACGCTACGAATAAAAAAAATTGTAAATTACTAAATTTGTAATGCTGTATGTGTAATTAAATAGAATAAAAAATAATACTGTTAACAAATTTTTTTTCGATTTAATACTACAGTAATTAAATGTGTGTCTCTTAACATCACCTGTTATCATTACTGTACAAATTACTAGTTAATCCGGTCAACGAAAGATGAAGCTTGTTTTTAGAACCATGTCAATCTTAGTTTAAATTTATTAAAAAATAATGTTGATACATAGTAGATTTTATAGCTTAAATTTTCATAAATTTAGCCATTACCGTACCCTCTACTAAACCTATATCCAAACTTTACTTTCCATTCAATCAGAACAAAGGGTTTAGTGGGAATAACATTTAAAAAGAATATTCATATTTTGGTTTGTAAGATACTTAGCAAAAATATTTCAAACCCTGCCCTCTGTACATTAATAAAATGTAAGAATTTTGAAGCAACCCGTAATTAAGTGAATATGTAAATAAATAGTGCTCTTATCGGAAATAAATTTACAGTATATACTGAAGTTCAAATGCTTCAATTGGATCATACATCAGGGATGTAAACTAAACAAAGCCTATTAACTTTTCTTTTGTATTTTAACCACCAAAACAAATCTGTTGTTTGTCTATAATTTTTTTGTTTTGAATTTTTTTTTTTTTACCTCCAGAACCACCATTAAGGTATATCTTCAGAGGATTCGATGAATGAATTGTAGCGTCTGGACAATTCCATGCCTGACCGGAATTCGAACCCGGGACCTCCGGATTAAAGGGTGTCGAGACGCTACAACTCGCGCCACGGAGTCCGGCTTTTGTTTTTAATGAGATGGCGAACAATTTAATATAGTATTATGAGTAAATGCCTGTAGTAAATTCAAATAAATGTTGGATATCTACTATAATTAAAAATTAAATATTTTTACATTATTTTGATATCCGAATAATTTTGCAAAAAAATTCAAATATAGCCAAAGAATGTATCATTGTTTGCACTTTTAAAGCCTCTGTGTGTTCTATTTTTTTAAGTTAATGCAAAATCTTTATTACGTTACTCAGTATTCCTGACATTATGAAATAACCTACACATTTACTTAATTCGCTAATAAAGAGCCTTTTTTTTTAAGGCAATGTAAGAACGAAAGAGTTTATAGTTTCTTTCTATGTAAGCAATAAAAATGACGATTTTTTTTTTTTTGAATCGCTGTGACTCAGAGACCTCTTTTACTAGAATCGTGGAACGCAATTATTGTACTCAAAAAATACGCAAAAAATCTCTTCAAAAGAAACAATTTTTTGATGAAAATTGTTTCATAGTCTCAAAAACAAATTAACATTAAAATTAGATACGTTTTTCATTTGTTAGCATAATAATAAATAATAAATAAATAATAATAAATAGTAAATAAACTTTTTAAAGCGTATTTTACAACTGAATAAAAGAAATTTAAATAATTTCTTTATCAGTTTGTGTTTGTTTGTTTTTTTTTTTTTTTTGTTATATTACTATACTAAAATCAATTTTCATAATTTTTTATATCTTATATAAAAGCAATTATTTTTTTTTTTGCACTTATTAAATTTAATTATTAATTAAAAAATTATAATTAATGTAAGTTTATGAAAAATAATCACCGATAGTAAAATATTAAATTGCTGTCAATTACCTGTAGACACGACTTATAAGTTTTTTAACCTAATGTGTTATAATGATAAATTGCAAAAGATGGTTATTCTTAGAACAACATAATATATTATATTTCGTTATGACTAATAGTCCTTGAAGAAGTTACACTTGTAATTGTGGAATGTGTACCTAATTATGCATACAAACTTTCAAACAGGTGTTTTACACGAACAGCTTCTTTGTGTTACTTATCTTTGTTATTATTTTTGTGTATTAACCAAGCCGTTTTCTGTATATTTGTAAACATATATTCGTATGTATGTGTGTATTTTTATTATAATTAGTACGGTTTACATATAGGTTGTAAACTTAAATAACGGTTATCCATTTAATATTTAAAAAATAGGATAATGTGAGGTATCAAATCCGACTTTAAAAAATAGTAAATAACGAGCATTCAAATAAAAAGGTACGTCAGATTTATTAATCTTTCCTTCTGCCATAAATTTCGTCCGATAATATTTGTTTATAAGAATTTATAGATTTGTAATGGATTTAACACATGTTAGCAATATGAAAGTTTCATAATATATTTCCAGTGTTATACATATATAAACGCATACCTCTGATTTTATGTTATAACGCCATTATATATTCTTAGGTGTTACTAGAGTTGAATGGAATTTTCTACAGCCGAATATTTTTCCGACAACATAATTAAAGGGCCATAGCTGATAATGTATTTATTTCATCGTAAAACCAATCATCCAATAATAAAAAAAATCGTATGTGAATACTCTACGACTTCCTTGTATACCTATTAAATTACATATACACACTTTTATAAAATGATTTTCTATTTTATTAATAACTTCTGATTTTTTTTTCCTAATTATTATTTATTGTAATTTTTTGTTCTAATCAGTGGTTAATAATTATTAATAAATCAATATATTTAAATTTAAAAAAAAAGTTAAAACAAAAAAGAAAGGAAATGAACTCTGATGTAAAAAAAATGAAAATGAAATTAATCTATGTGTTCCCCCTTGTAATATCCATATATTTCATTAATAAAAATTTTATTTGGCTATGTCTCTCTCTCTCTCTCTCTCTCTCTCTCTCTCTCTCTCTTTCTCTCTTTCTCTCTCTTTTATCTTCAGCCTCCGGAACTACCGTTAAGGTATTACTTCAGAGGATGAATGAGGATGATGTTTATGAATGAGAATGAAGTGTATGTAGTCTTGTACAATCTCAGGTCGACACTCCTGAAAAGTGTGGTTAATTGAAATCTAACCACCAAAGAACACCAGTATCCACGATTTAGTATTCAAATCCGTATAAAAATGATATATCGGTTGATAAGCTCTCAATGAGGACTTATTACTGCAGTTAAGAAAAAGTTCAAAATCCAATTTTTTTGTTGATTTTGGGCTTTTTTGGATACTTTTGATTCAATCGATTGCAATCAAAAGGGAAAGCGCACAACTAAATGTTACAACAGTCCTAAAATTAAAATTTCAACATTCTACAGCTAATCGTTTTTTAGTTATGCGAGATATGTACGTACAGACTTTACGTCGAAACTTGTTATAATGGATTCTTGTACAAGACTACACTTCATTCGCATTCATATATCATCCTTATTCACCATCTGAAGTAATACCTTACGATAGTTCTAGAGGCTAAACACCGAAATTTTTTGCGATTACAATACTTCTTGTACTTCTTCAAGGAAGTAAAAATTATAATTCTTAATTTTTAATATTACCAAGATCATTTAACCATTTTTTTTTTTTTTTTTGTAATTTATTTCATCTTGACAATACAAAAATATCCTCAAAAGAATGTAAGTTAAATTAATAAAGAATAAATTCTGGTTTTAAATTATTTACGTAACATTTCTTATTTACAGCTTTTGAATAATTAATTAACAGGATACAGACAATGTGGGTACTTGCCCTATGAGATTTTTTTTTCATTCAATAATTAAGTGAACCCATTAATATTTATTTACAACAGAAATTTAGGTAATTTCAAACAATTACGGATTAATAGCATAACAGCCTTAGCTACATAACGTAGGTTATAATAATCGTGAAATTTTCTGAAGAAATTAAAAAATGACGGGTTTGAACGCTTAAACTAAAAACAATAAGGACAAAAGTAAGAATTTCCAACATGTTACTTCAGCTGGCAATCTCTGTTTTAAGGGATTTTTTTTGTGTCAGACTGTGAAGAGACTAGCAATTGTCTCCCACCCCTCCCAAGATTTGCAGTTCTAGACAAGCCGGACTAATCATAATTTAAAATTACCTTCAAATTTACACCCAATTACACCCAATTATTGAACAACTTATAAGTACGCTTACTACACGAATAAGAAATATTCGTGTTGTATGTTCTCTTGTATTAGTCATGAATTGTCTACGAACCTCTATTCAACAAAGAATATGAAGGATATTCTGAGAATTTAGAAATATCTTACCCAACAATTGGTTAATAAGGAGGTAATATACAATGAAAGTCAACTGCTACACCCAAAACAGCAGTACTTACTATATTGCTAGATTTTTTCTTTTCAGTCTATATAGTTTCTATAAAAAAATTTCATTCTACTTTAAATTCTGTGCATTTATAACTAAGGCTGAATAAATTTAGGTCTTACAGTATTTCAGTGGTGAGATACAAATTTAGACCTTAAAAAAAAAGATAAATTCAAAAAAAATTCATAAAAGAAAAATTATTTCAGTCAAAAAAAAAAGATGAAATCCACGAATGTAAGTTTACCTAGTTCACAAAGTACAAATGGAAAAAATTTTTTATTTTTTTCCATTTTTTCCATAAATTTTTTTTTCATTCAAGTTTTTATTTTATCTATCACTTGGAAATAAATTTCAAAAAGAACTTTTCCATGAAAAAAAAATTTCTAATGAAACTAGAAAAATTATTAAATATTTAAGAGAATTTATTTACACTATTTACAAAATTTTTTTTTGTGGTAGCGTCTCAGTCTTTATCTGGAGGTTCCGGGTTCGAATTCCGGTCAGGCATGGCATTTTCACATGCTACAAAAATTGTCATTCATCACATCCTCTGTTTAACATGTTTGTCGATCTAAATAATAAAGTTATTCTAAAAATTAAAATTATATGATCAAAAATCAGTTTTTATTTTATAATAGTAAAATTTATAATTTTTGGGAAATAGTTTCATGATTATTGATTGAAGTAACACACAATGAAGCTAAATAGAGTGCTGGATACTTTGTAATTTGATTTATTGCAATATGTCGTTTTTGACCTGAAAAAATGAATCGCAATAAACCTTTAATCAGTTAACCTACCTACTTTTAATCAATTTATACCTTTAAACAGTTGTAAAATCCCTATTACAATGAGACAAAACAAAATGGCTCTCTTAGCTCAGGTGCACTTATATTTTAAGACCCAGAATTTGGTCTCGTA
Organism: Zanna intricata; assembly: GCA_010016005.3. Lineage (NCBI taxonomy): Eukaryota > Metazoa > Arthropoda > Insecta > Hemiptera > Fulgoridae > Zanna > Zanna intricata. Next base: position 8,232 of record JAAAKQ030064404.1, read on the forward strand.
GCAGTTAACCTGTTAAACTGGTTTGATAACGCTTCAATTTTATAATGAATAGATTTAAAAACCAAATATTGGAATTTAATTTCATTTTCTATTTAATAAAACAGATTTTCATGCATTAAAAAAACGGGGGGGGGAAGTTGAATAATATATCATATATTTTGTATTATTGTTTATTATTTTATTTTATTCAAATATATGATATATCAAATATGAAATACATGTTCATGAATTTACATAAAGTGATCAAATGAGTTTTGTTTATTGAAAATTAATTTATTCTATTCATATAATATTTTTAAATTATTTTAAGCAAAAAATTAATTAATTTATCATCATATTATAAAGTATTATATTAATTTATTATCAACAGACTATAATTTATTTATGATATATCAGTAATAATAAATGTATATAATTAATTTATTCTTAAAACCTATACTTTTATTTTTCAAAAGACTTCAGATAACGTAAAACCAACTAACTTTTCGTAGAGTGCAAAAATATGTATTTTGCTAATACATATATATATATATATATATTTATTGGCAAATTTATAGAAGACACTTGGAAATTATAATCGTTCTTTTATTATCAAATATTATTTTTGAATCATAAATCCACTCCTATTTTCAATATATTAATTGAAATTGCATATATTAACGTAAAAGAATGAATAGAAATTGATTATTAATTTTATTTTAAGAAATATGCAAATATTTTTTTTATAATAATAGTAAAGGGTAAAAAGATAATGAAAAAATTAATTTGATTAATAAATATTTCATAAGAATAGACGATCGTATACGGATATAACTCTAAGATAAAAGCTCGATTGAAATGAAACTGGATTTACCGGTTGGATACCGTAGAAGAAGCCGAAAGAAGAACAGAACAAAATAAAAGTAAAGAACATTTATAAATATTATAAATGCTTATTCATTCTTTTCACGTACATATTTAAAACCATTTAAATATATTTTACTAGGGGCAAATAAAACAAGTAACCAAAGCGTGCAAAGTTCCCAAAACGAGCTTTAAATAAAAGATCGTTAAAATACATATACATAAACCTGCTTGATTTAACTTTATATATATATATATAAAACTAACATAATAAAACACGTTCAACTTATAAAGGTTACTTTCAAAGTAACAGTTCTTCTTTCTATGAACACCAAATCACATGTTTTATTTAATGCAGTGAGTGTACCCGGTCGGTTCATTCGTTCAAAACAAACCACTGTGTAACTTAGGTTAGTTATAAAAGAGTAACGTCGTATGTTATAGAACAGAACTTGTAGTACGGTAACCTACGATACGGGAATATGGTATGCCATAGTATTATAAGTTACATTGTACAAGGAAGCGATCTCACAAGGGAGTAGCGCGCAGACTTAGCGATATTTTCTTTTAGACTACAACTAACCATCATGCAAACTAAAATCAAGTCACGCTTTATTTCACAGCTTCTCCTTTCTTCATTAGACCATGCTTTTTTTTAAATTGTTATACCTTTTCATAAGTTGTACTTACTTAAATATTTATTTGTATAATGTTTAATTACCAAAATTGCACAATAAAATTTAAGTAAATGGGAATTATAATTACCGATAACACAAAAAAAACCTAGACCGCGTGTATGAAAAATGCAAGAAATAGCTTGCAAAATAAAATTAAAGATTAATGTCCCAGCCCTGCATCATATTCCAGATGGCGGTCTGTTCCAGATCTGAAGAAGTTAAATCGTTGAAGAGTAAGAAAAAGGAATGGGCGGTAAGGTAGATTCTTAACGTAAAGGAACAAGCACGTGTAAGAAAAACAACCTCATCTACAAGTTAACTTCGTAATCTCGTCCTGGTAGCAAACAAAATTATATTGCATACAACCCCTCGAAGAAGACCACGACTTTTTTACCCAGAATGGTCTAACTACATTATTGATCAACGGTGCAACATTAACCTGCTTAAATAAATTTATGCTGCAATAAATGTTTTTTTTTCTTTGGAATCAAAAGAGTCACTCGAGATCATCTTAATCCATTCTCGAAATTATGTTACCTATAAAACTATTCAGTCAAATGACAAATTTTCTTACCAGATCCGCATGAGATTACAGTTAAGGACAAATATATACAATAACAAACGACGAGAACTATTTTCTTGTAAATATCAAAATGTTGAAGTTAGATATTGATTTTTTGGTAGCTTTATATCAATTATAGCATACGTGCATCAGGAAGTAGATGAGGTAAAAAAAATAGAAAGATGTATTCAAAAAGACACGCAAGGTTACAATTTTTTTTTTTACGAAACGCAAAAAGTAAGAAATTTTTTGTAATTTCCTTTTACCATCATAAAATAGAAAAAATAATAAAAATTAAACGAAAAGTGAAAAAGGTTTTGATCAAACATTTTTTTTCTAAAGGATATTTATATTTATATGTGTAACAAAATAAAGAGTTTGCTATTAACCTACAGCATAATCTACTTTTCTTAAATCTGATAAATAATTACGGTTATTAATCATTTCAAACAGTTGATTAATTCTGTGTCAACAAGTCTCACAATTTATTACTTTTCATAATAGTACAATCATCTTGGCAGCATTGAATGTTATTAAAACTATGGAAACTTTTTTTTATGAATGTTTTTACTGGTTTCCAACATGGCATGACAGTTAAACGATTACTCATCTTTCAACTGTCATTATCATTGTAATTTTAATGTTATTAATTATTTAAAACGACCGATCCGAATAAGAAATTGTTATTTGAATTATCTATAAAATCTTAAAAAAATAACTTATATATTCTTTATCTTTATCTGTTAACCACAAATGTGGTTAATTGAAACCCAACCACCAAAGAAAACCGGTATCCCCGATCTAGTATTTAAGTCCGTATAAAAATTTTTAACCTTTACTAGGATTTGAATCTTAGAACTCTCGACATCGAAATCAGCTGATTTGCAATGTCGCGTTAACCACTAGACTAACCCGGTGGGTTCACTTATATATTCTAAAATACATAATCAGTTTTTTACATCCTTGTACAAGGGGTGCCTTCCCCTTGTACCGATGTGCCTTCATCGGTTCGAATCAAGACTTCATCTCCTTTTTTTAAATTTATTTTTAATTTAAATATATTGATTTATTAATAATTATTAAGCACTAATTGTAAACAAGATTTTAAATAAGTAATAATCATATAATATCAAAAATAAGAAAACTGAAAAAATATCAGAAATTATTAATGAAATAATTACTTTTTTCATTTTATAACAATGTGTATATGCAATTTAATAGGCATATAAGGAACTCATATGGAGTTCACATCGGATTTTTTCAATGTAATTTAAACAAAATAAATAAAAAAATCTGTTATGGATACTACAAGATTTCCTTGTATGTCTATTAAATTACATATACACATTTTTTTGCCCTTCATTTAAACTTATTTTATTTGAAATTGAGATACAATCCTCCAATTCTTTAATAAAGTGGACAGTTACATAATTGCTAAAATATTAGTATTTATTATCATCAAACATTTATACAATTACTAATTCAATAATCTTACCTGAAATATTAGATTACAGTAAAAGTCCCTTTATTACGCTTTAAATAAATCTAAAAGTCTAATACTATTAACCTATCTAATCTGTTAATTTATCTAATACTATGTTTTTTAAAATAATTTAAAAATATAAACAAAAACGAAACAGGAGAAGGTTACCAAATTTTATAGCGATGTTTATTATCAAGTAGAAAAAAATGCATAAATAAAAATAATACGATTCTAAATAATTATTTTTAATTAAATAATCAGATGTGTCACCAAATCTGATGTGGAAACCATATGATTTCCTTTTACACCTATTTAATTACACATACACGTTTTTAAAAGAAGAAATTTTGTTTCACTAGTAACTTCTGATAGTCTTTCTTATTTTTTATTGAATTATTATTTATCGTAACAATTATTTTACAACCAGAGGTAAATAATTATTAATAAATCAATATATTTAAATTTTAAAAAAAAGTTAAAAAAATAAGATGAAATCTGATTCAAACCGATGTGCTTTTCTCTTATAAGATCCAAATATTTAATTATTTATATTTGGCTATAACTCTGGAACCAATGAAAATAAGTAACACTTATGATATATGGCTGAAAAACTCTCAATGAGGGCTTATTGCTGCGGTTAAGAAAAAGTCCAAATCCAAATTGTTTTTGGAATTTGAGCTTTTTTGAACACTTTTGGTTCAGTCGACTGCAGTCTAAAGGGGAAGTGCACAACTAGATGTTACAACAGTCTTAAATCCAAAATTTCAACATTCTACAGCTAATCGTTTTATAACTAGAAATTTTTTTTTTATATAATAAGAAAATTAATTATTTTCATCTTTACACTTACTTAAATTAGGAAAACCTTCTATTGAAATGTTCCTGTTATGAAAATGTTTCTTAATCGCTTTGGTAGACAATAATTTACGACGTATTCGTATCTTCAAAATATTCTATAATATAATATAAAATGTAATAAAATGAAAAATATAATATAATAAATATTATAATATAAAATAAAGAACATTTATTACTACAAAGAAAAAGAATAAACTTAATGCTTGTAAAAACAAGCACTAAGTAGTAGTACTACGTAGTTCGTTATTCTGCAACGAACTATTTTTTCGTGGTTCATAAAGTTCTTTGTAAATATTTAAAGGTTTTATTAATAATCAAAACATAAATTCTATAAATTTATAATAAGCTATTATAGAGTTATCATTTTAATGATGGTTTAATTTCAGTAACATGAAAATAAAAATAAAAATTACTATAAATAAACCATGAAAACCTATTTTATCTTTGTCAATTTGCATCCAGTTTATTTTTTACATAATTGAAACCTATCCAACAGCAAAAACGTACGTTTATACTTAAATTTCTTTATTTTGTTTTTCTATTTTAGGTAAACAGTAATCTTATTAGTATAACCTATGCTAGATACAAGATGCCAGGACGTACTTCAATTGAATATTTTTTCCCAATGATCCTGTATTTTTTTTTTTTTTTTTTTACTTCCGGAACCACCGTGCAGGTATATCTTCAGAGGATGAGATGAATGAACTGTAGCGTGTGTGAAAAATGCCATGCCTGACCGTGATTCGAAACCGGGATCTCGGATGAAAGGCCGAAACGCTACCACTCACGCCACGGAGGCCGGCAATATGATCCTGTACTTGTTTGCTACGTAACTGAACGAAATTTATGGATTAATATTTGTACTGAATATTTAGTTCTTTAATTCGCTGTTTTATTACAGTTCGATGATTTTTTTGTTTTCTTCACTATTATAAATATTCCAGGAAAAAAAACACGAATTTCTCATACTTTATTCCTGTAAAAAATCTTCTACAGATGGATTATTATGTAATATGTTATTCCTAAAAATCATTCAAAATTATTATTTCAATTCTTTTCTTTAGATTCTTTGAATTTCTTTATATTTTTTTAATGATACATTAAGGATATGTTAAGTTTTTTGTATTTGGATGTTTACAGGTTTGAATCGGCTTCAAAATATTGAAATCTAAAAAATAAGATCTAAAAATCTGAAGTAATTAAAAGAATTATCTAATTTTTTTTTTTAATGATTATTTATTTATTTTTAATATAATTTTTTTTAATTAGAACATTTTATTACTTTTCATCAAAACTTTTTTTATTCTTTTTCTTTAGTTAAAATATGGAATAAAGAGAAAATGGTAAAAATAATTTTCAAGATTTATCACTAGTAAAATTTAACTGTATGTATGAAAATGCCGGTAAAGTTCAGTAAATCGCGACTGTGTTTTGGATTTAAGTAAGTAGCTGTATTGAAGAATAATATATATTTTTAACGTTTAGCTATCTTGTAATCATTGTAAACTCACAAGCATTTAAATAATTTTAATTACAAACGTTTAATCTTGTGAGCATACTTTAAATTTTTTTATACGAGACGGATAAATACAAAGGAATAATATAGAAATAGTATACATAACCTCTTTTTTTTTTTGGTTTATTTCTTTATTATTTCAACCACAATGTTCTTTTTGATTTTAATTTAAAATGTCGCCTACGGTTAAATACTTTTAAATAAAAATAAAAAAAGTATTTTAAAACTACTTTATTTGTTGTAATTAAAAAATATTTTTGCATTACTTCATTGCAAAAAAAAGAAGTGCTGTTCTAGATACTTAATTTATAAACTTTTTTGATTTTTTTATCCAATTTTTTAATTTGCCCAATGAAAAACTTTGAATTAAAAAAAAATGTACACATCTAACGACTTTTTTGGGTCAGGAATTCTTCAAAAAAATTTGATTTAATTAAATGAACAAAATTTCTAAAGACTTGCATAATCTTGTGAAAAGAAATCTAGTAAGTAAATAAAAACACTTACTTGTTTTCTTACCATGTTAAAAAAATACTGATCTGAAAAGTTAACTTTCATTTCCTTTAAAACTTGAAAGTAATTAATAAGAAAGTATTAATTTAATTACTATTTTTTTTTTTTATCAACACCTTTCTGTCCACTATTTTTAAAATTAAAATAAATTATTCCCTACTGAACCGATGTTTAGTTGAGACAGTGTATACAACTCATTTTTTTTTAATCAAAAGTAAAATAGTACATTAAGTATCTCTTTGCATTATACTTGTTTGTATTACGTATGTAAAACACATTTAACGCGTTTTAATTCAGAGTAACTTTAACTAAAAATTATGATGTTCAGGTTACATTATAGCCGGTTCTGACACTAATGGTAATCAAAGGAAGATGTCACTGGTACGACTGAATGTCAACTACGTTTCGATGTGCTTGGCATGATAATGAGCCAAATCAATGAAGAAAACAACCCGGAACTACTTCACTCATCAGTGTCCCTATTTAACCTGGTATAGGGTACTTGTTATTCTTATGATTGATACGTCTTTTTCGGGAATGATTAGTTATTGCATTAAGCAATTCGGAAAAATTTAGTTATTTAATTTAATAAACCCATATTCATATTGCCTATTAGTTCTGTCTATAATCATAAAAAGCAAGTTAAGATAATATAGCTGTGGATCATCATATTTTTGCTAATATTGATACAAAAATACAACAATGGCTGTCGGTGATAAGAAGCAAATCAAAATCTAAATTATCATAATTGTGTTATACATAAATTAGTCTGAAAATTAATTCAATGCAAAGCTAAAAAATTGAGGTTCTTCTAAATGATATTACCTAATTATTTTTCCGTTAATCTAGACAATTGATTCTCATTAATTAGAATTCAGTTTAAAAAAAAGAAGAATAAGTAAAGTAAGATCCTTAAACTCTCTCTTTATCTGTTTAGCCTCCGGAACTACCGTAAGGTATTACTTCAGAGGATGAATAAGGATGATGTGTATGA
>JAAAKQ030064448.1:3149-15675 GCA_010016005.3 Zanna intricata
AATCTTTTTTGAAAATATTTATTTTATATATATAAAAAAAATTACATTTATAATTTTTTTTTTATCAAAAATGTATTTTAATTGCTTTTTTCCAAAAAAAAAACCATTTACTTTACAAAGAAATGTTTCATTATAAATCTACTTGTAAGTAGGTATTGTAAGACTAACAATTCTGAGTGGGAAGAATTATTGTCTTTCAAGTTGAACTTGATTTTAAGCGGAAATTTAGATCAAGTTCAATTTATTAAGTAATTTATGTTTTTACTGTTACCACAGCAAAGAATTCAGTTTCAGAAAAGAACAACAATACTTTTCTAAACAGCGATGTATATTCATTTTTAATCTTTAGCTCAAAATTCACGTAACTTTAATTATTCCTTATTCCATATTTACAGCTCCATCGCAATATAGCTCTATCTGAGATTCTGTTTTGTTGTAAGGATTCTAGGATTTATATCCAATAAGAATCCATAGGAATTTAGAACAATCTTCTTTAAAATATTCTTAAAAAATTTCAGTTTGCCAGATTTGGAAAAGACAGTAGGATTTTGATTCCAAACTATTATTCGTCATTTCATATTTTTTGATAAATGCCTTTATTTTATCGCCTACTGAAAACAGATTTGTAATTTCATCTAGCAAACTTAAAGTAATTTAGGCTATTGAAAAAAATCTGATAAATAGATCAGTTTTTTCCTGGGTGCAAAAGGATGTGTCGTCATTAGCATCCAAGTAGGATATTGGATACTAATGACGATCTTCTTATAAATAAGGATATTTTAACAAGACAGGTATAATGGACCTGAGTAATGAATTCCTACCAATTAAGAAGAAACTAATAAAAAAAATATAATGGGAGGAATCCAGAAAGGGTTAAAGGAAATCCTTTTAGTACAGGTAACAGGTCCGTTTAACAACTTATTTTGTAACACTGCCCGCTGATACACATTAACAGATGTTCTTCCGTAAGAAGAGTTACCGGACCCAGGTTGAGAATGCATGGGAATGAAAGGGCTCAGTCGATCCTTCTCACGCTCAACTGGAATCTGGTTCGACAGGTAAAGAAAATAATACGTTATTAGGATAGCGATAAAGTTAATCTCAGAATAGTAAAACAATAAAAAATTACAATCTTTTTTGAAAATATTTATTTTATATATATAAAAAAAATTACATTTATAATTTGTCTTAACATTTTACATTTATAATCGGGGAAGAACAGTTGAAATCAGTTCTGCAAAATCGGTCTAAGGGACACATTATAATGTCAGTCTGTAAGATGTGAGTCCACGAGAATATTCTGCTAGGAGGTCAGTGAGGAAGCGAATTTCTAGGTACACACGTTCGATGCGATTAAGGTAACATCACAAGTAATTTCAGTGTGGACAGTACATGAAAACGAAAAATGGTTCGGTGAGTTACAGTTAGAGTATAAGTTAAAAAGATAATACTAGATAGTACTAAATTTCATTCATTAACTGTTAGGGTAGTTTTATTTGTGAACAGCAAATGTATTTGCAGTGAAAGAACTTTACACTTGTCTTATCTATTATACTGCTGTTGTTAATTCAAGACTAGTAGTTGGTGTTAAAAATAGTGGTCATGCTAATGTCCTTTTGTCAATGGGACTGAATTCTGGTTTTCATTATTTATCTATCTGTGAATAAATCCTGATGATTACTATAAATTTTTTTTGTACGTAATTACTGTTTTTTGTTATTGTTATTATTATTGTTGTTGTTGTGATTGTGATTACTACGATCATAATTTTTTTATTTATTACTGTCATTAATCTACTTATTATTGTGAACTGCTTATTATTTTCGCTTATTATAATTACTATTTTCACTATTATTTATTTGTCTTGTTTCTCTTGTTTTTAACTAATAAATTGTAATTATATAAACATTTTCAATTGTCAATCCCACAATATTGTGATCGAGTCGCGAACACGCGACGATATTTATATAATAAAAACTTAAATTTAGAAGATTAACCTAAAAATTACATAAAAGTAATACATACACACAGAATAGATGGAAAATTCCCATGCCACATGCTAAACGCGAATTTAAACCACTATTAAATATAATAGTAAATTGAAGGAACCAAATACCATAGGGATGGGTAATATATCATGATTTTTTGTAATATTATTACAAAAAGTTTATTATTTAAACTTTTAATAATATGAAAGTTAAAATAAACCAAATAAAGTTTAAAAAAAATATGTGGCAAGGCCGATAAGGAGAAGATACCTATGTATCAATATGGACTATAATAAGCTACGCCAAATGGCATAAATATATGAAAAAAATTGTACGAATAATCAAATTTTCGAATCCAGATGTATGGCCCTAAGAAAATCCAATCGATAACGTATGGAACTTTATGATTCCCTAAAATATTCCTGATGTCAGCCCCAGATTTAAATTTCCGACGCAATGCCACATACTGGGCGCAGTTTATTAGCATGTGGTATACTTTCATTTGGCAGTCGCATCGAACATAAACGTGTCCATCAGTCTGAGTCATCAAATATCCAGGAGTGAACCTAGTGTGCTCTACTAGCAAACGACAAATAATAACCTCCTCACGACGGCTGCGATCCACAAGTCGCTAGATATGCGCCGACGAATTTAAGAAACTGTCGGTGTTTCGTTTTAGTTCTTGCTAGTGAACTAACTGATATTCTTAATGATTCTATGCATAGATAATTTCCTCAAATTAAAGGAAAAGGAAATGCATTATAAAATATTTCTGTGTTATAATATATCAATAAACGTTTTAACACCGTTAGACAGCGGTATTAGTATTAATAAATATTAGTAATGACATATATTATTTATTGTACCAATAATGATGAATTATAATACAATTCTTTTTTATTAATAAGTTTTTCATTATTGTGTCTATTTGTGTACTAAAGTTTGAGAACCGTTGGTGTAAATAAAGATTTAACAACTAATGGGCTTTCAGATGTTATTATTTTTTCCCTTAATGAATTGATTTTATTTGTCATATACATATTAAAGAAAAAATCATTACATAATTATAAATAAATAAAAAATATCGTGATTAAAGATCACAAACCACCCACCCAACTAAAGAAAAACTAGTTCGTTGGTTGTAATCGTCATATATATAGATATTTAATTATTCATGGGGTAAACATTTGCTAGCTTAAGACCTACAATTTAAGACCTTACCATAACATAAATTACAACAGATAAAACTAACTTGTAGAAGATAGAAAATAAATAAGAATTATGATGTAACAGAGGTAACATGAAATTATGTTTTAAAAAAAGCTGTCAATAAGAATGTAATACGTTCCTGGCATTGGTTATTTTTTTTTTTTTACTATACAATGGAGAAATAATGATACATGAAAAAAATTACCTAGGATTTTTTTTTGTTTAAACGTTTTAAAAACTCGGTATTTCTTTTATTTTCTCACCTCAAAATAATCTTCCAGTAAAATTGTTTAATTTTTTAAAGTTTACTATATTAAATGAAAGAAACTAAAAAAAAATACTGAAAAATGTATAGCAAATAAATAGTTAGCTAAGATTTATGAGATTTAATATTTAGGAGTGGGGGATGGATTATGATTTTCTGTAATATTATTACAAAAAGTTTATTATTTAAACTTTTAATAAGATGAAAGTTAAAATAAACCAAATAATTTTTTTTAAAAATATTTGGCAAGGCCGATAAGAAGATACCTATGTATCAATATGGACTATAATTATTACATCTGTAATGTATCTCTTATTCAGATTTCTCTTAGGTTACTCTAGATCTTTTTAGTTCAGTATTGAAACAGTTCCTTTTTGTAACTCAAGGAATAAGCAGTGTTACAATTCCTAACGTAATTATGTAGTGCAGAATTCTGTTTTGATGTTAATAAAGTATTTAATTTTGTATTTAACGCTTACAATTTATTTAAAAAATAATGAAAAAAGTTTTATTCAAAATTTAACTTTAAAAATACAATCTTCAACCCACTGAAGAATTTATTATTTTCAAATTTTTTACAAATGAACTACTTTTTTTTTAAGTTGTAAATGGATTAAACTAAAGTATAATAGCTATTTTTAAAAACAAATGCACTGCATTAGAGATCGGGCGATATTCTGCTCAACAGTAATGAATTTATATATATATAATTTTATATTATCTATTACGTATTTTATGTATTTACATACCAAATTTAATAATATACATTAATAGCTGGATTGAACAAAAAAAAAAAAAAAAAATGATAATTTTGTACTACTACTTTTAATAATTGTTTGTGTTCATTATTTTCAATTAGTAAAATACTTTATTTCATGACTATAATACTAGCAGTGATCTGTGCCAAATAAACTGCAATAAACTGTAAATAAGATCAATGAACTGGTTCACTTTTATTTTTTACTGTTTATTTTAATAGCCAACAAGTAGTAATTAAATTATTATTGTCCTATTATAAAAATTTAAATTTATTTCTAAAAGATAAAAGTGACAAAAAGGCAATAAAAACATGATTAACTTGCCAAAAATGAAGCAGAAAAAAATTATATAGACTAGATAAAAACACCGATTATGAGCAGACAACAAAAAGTTTACAACAAACAAAAATGTGGAGTTAAATGTTAGTAGAAATTAATCATAACTAAAATTAATTATGTAAGAAAAAAAACGTTGTTTTTCTTAAACAACGTTATAAAAAAAAATCTATACATATAGTAAAGCGGACAACTCTAGTTGTGGTAACTAGAGTCGTTCCTGTGCGCGCATCACGCAAAAACTACTGGACAAAATTGAATAGATCTTTGCTAGATTTATATCTTACAGGCTTTCATTATCTCCAATTAAAATTATCATGATATTTTTAATGGTGGTTAAAATATTTATTAAATAGAAAATTAAACTTTTTACTTTCTTATATATTTCTTTTACAACGGTAAAAGAAATAAAATATCTCTGAGTTCAGAACTATTAATCATATTCAAAATCCTCCGAAACAGCCGATGTGCGTGATTTTATATTAGCTGCTAACCGAGAGCTCTAAGACCAGACTCAAGCTGCCATAAATTTTTAACGCGAGTTGCAATTAAATTCGTTACAAGTTCATACTAATGGCATTGTACAGTTACCATGATCATATAAGGGCAGAATTGTCTTTAGCTATAATGTGCAAATTAAGTATGCGATCATGGACATATTGGCGCCATAAAAGAACAGTGCTCTCATTATCATGCTCAAAAATGGAAAAGGGTACAAAAATAACTCCATTTCCTTTTTTTCCTCACATAACCTTTAACCAACCTCAAATTTTGCGATTAAGTTTAAAAAAAATACAGTACGAGAATAAAGTCGTTATTATAGAAAAAAATGATTATTGAAAAAATAATTTTCGAATAGAAGGACAATTAGAAATGGAAAAAATAATAATATTGGGAAAATAATTATGTTGGAAAAAGGGGTTTTGAAAAATAATAAATTTGGAAATTTTTTCACTGGAACTTTTGACTTCGTATCCTTCAAACCTATCGAAATCCCACCGAGGAAAAAAAAGAATTAGTAGGATACTCCTGCATCTAAAACAAGAATAAAACCGGGCGTAGGAAATACCTGAACTTCTTCAACAGTAGGAGCGTATCAGAGCTTCTACGTCAAGAGCAAGAGAAACGTTGAATGAAAAAGAGCTTCTCAAGATGTTATCAGTATTATTCTCACAACCATACAGATAACGAACACAACGGGAATGCAAACGGGAAGGGCAAGTAAATTGAGTTCTGATTGGCTAGTTAATATTTAAAAATAGAGTTTACAGTTAACTGAACGATATGCTAAAAATTCATGCAAAAGTGTAAAATACATTTAATATAGTTGTATTTTAAAAAGCGATAGACTACTTCAAAAATCGAGCTAAAGAAAATTAAATCGTATTTTTTAAGAGATTTTGATAATTTTACATTAAAACTGTTAACTTCAGTTTCAATTATCTTTTGGTATTAAGATGCTTCAAATCTTTGAAACTTGGAATTAAAAATTATTATAAGCTAAACTTTAACTACATTTTTTATTCATTATAACTAAAATATTTTAAAATTTTACTTCTCCAATTACTTTAAATAATATTTGAATAAATAAAAATAGGAAATTAAACAAAAGGAAACAAGCACAACAAATCAAAATAATAAAACGTTTTCTTAAAACAATGTCTATGTTAAGAAGTAAAGAGTGTACAGAAATCGCAAGTCCAGGGAAATGTTGGCGAGAGTTTTAATGATCATCTTAATGGGGCGTATTAAGCGAGAGAAACATCTTAATAAAAGCTTGCCAGCCATTACCGCTAGGGATACTGCATAAACCTAGCAGCTAAGGCCGTTCAGTCGACATGAAGACTATATACTATTGTTTTATTATCCTTACATTTATTATTATTATTTGAGCATCTACTTGATTATTTCTTTATTGCTTCCACTATAACCATTGCTTATTATTGTATCACTCAATAAAAATGTTGATATAAATATTCAACTATTATTAAAACAAAAATCTAACCTTACAATGGATTTAAACCATATTTTTAAATTATTACCATAAAAGAAAAGATTACATAAAAAAAAAAAAAAACTTAAGAAAAGCAAAATGCATATGCTGATAATTTTTTTCATAGTCCAATAATATTTCCAGAAAACAGTAGAACACCTTTGTAACAAAAGGGTTTTTATATACCATAAATATCTAAAATAATAAAAGGTTTTTTAAAACATCTGAACTCGGTAAATTTAATAAAATGTGTTATATACCAAACCTTTTTATACAGGACATCTGTTAGATTATATAAATTAATCCACAAGCAAGGATAATTCTTCAATTGCTTTTAATACATTTGACGCTGTAGTTAATAAAAAAAGCAGTTTACAAAAGTTTTTATTAAAAATCCACCAAATGGTCAATTCTATTACGATAAAATCATTCCAAAAGCAGATAAAGGTGAAAAGTGTAAAAAAATTAAGTTTTTAAACTAAAATAAAGAAATAAGTGAAAAAAAAAGTGAGAAGCCCAAGGTGAAGGTTTCAGCGTAGAGATTTTTAATGTTCTTTATTTCACATAAAAATAATAAAGCTTGAAAAGTACTGCGTGACTTTTGTGGTATAATAATAAAAATTAAAAGAGTAGAGCCAAAAAAAAAAAAAATATACATATATTTATTAGAGGAGAGGTTTAAGAAATTTTAAGAAAGGTTTTTATAGAAATAGTAATATATAGGTTAAGCTTAGATTTATTTAAGTTAAGATTTCTATAAATCTAATACCCCTTAAATAAAGGCTAAAATAATAAAAAAGATTTTTTTTTTGCATTTTAGGTCAAGGGGCTACAATTTTAAAAAAATTGTAGACATTTCATGATAGTTCCATATATGAAGTATAAACGTTCAAAAAAAATTTTGAAACATATTTCAACCGAAGGGATATAGAGCAAAACGACACAAAAACTATGTCGTAGTAATTGGGTCAAAAGGGAGGATTTCCGGTTTCAATTAACCTTGAAAAAGTACCAAAAAACCCAGTTTTTTGCCTAACTCCGCTTCCTGTGAGCCTATTCCTTTGAAAATCAATTGCATTCTATTTCCAATAAGGTTTAAACAACCCTGCCAAGTTTCGTTAAAAACGGTTCAAATTTGCTTCCGATAAAGCGGATGTAAGAATTTATTCATACATACATCTGAATATAATAAATAAGACCGATTTCTCGGAAATTACTGAAATTATATTTCAATTTTAAGAAATCATTTTTTGATTATTTACGAGTATTCAAGGTAAGAAATTTGCTTTAATAAAGTTTTAACATTTCTCTGAAGAAAATCGAAATTTGTTTTTTCGCTATATTTCTCGACCCCTATACACATTTTGAAAAAAAATTAATATGAGCAATGTCCCAAATATAGATATATTTGAGCCAAATTTGAAGAAAAAAACGGGTTCGGTCAAGCCTAAAATATAAGGCCAAAAGTAATGCGACACATATACTCACTTATATACACACAAGGTTTTTTGGTCTAGATGAAATATTTGGAACTAAAACGTAAAGATTTGCACAAAAAAAAACCGTTACCTCATTCTTGACATTACCAACATATTTTTCCCTTTAGCATAGCTATTAAAGCTAAATTCATCACGAAAGAAAAAAAAGGTAAAAAAGTTACTAGCAAGAAATAATGAAAGATAATTACTATTATAATTAATTAAACAGATAAAAAAAGATGAAACCATAGATACTCTTATTCAGAGAAAAATTTAAGGAATTCGAATTCATTTCTTTCTCTAAACACCGTATGAAAAGCGAAATTTGAAATATAAAACTAAAAATCAGCTACAATAATTTAAACGCAGGCAGGAACTAATTTAGTTGTAGAATTAAAGATTGTTAAATTCTCTTTTTAATCCACAGTGTTCGTCAAACTTCAAAAATAGATATTCAACTACCAAATCTGGTCTTTCTAGGTTATAATAAACTACCCCGACTGATGTCAATTTCTCCAAAGATAAATAACAAAACATGATTAATTTTGTAAAGTTCGAATAAAACTTATACTCAAATGTAGTCTGATAAGTGAAATTACTAATAATTTAAATTTTATTTATAAATTTTGTGGAAGTTACATTCCCAGACCATTTAAACTTTGGATAGGTGTTTCCTTATTAACTTCGCCCATCCAATTTTAAGAGTTTTAATTCCACCAGTGAAAAAGTCTATCTTGAGTGTAGTCAAATCATACCTCTTCCTGCCATAACTTCTAGTCATTATAAAATATGACAATCTTTAAATATATTAACACAATTAGTGTAAAACCTACAAAACCAACGTACCTTTTTCTATGGTATTACTATTATAGTAATAATTCAAAATTTTTTTTTTAACATTTTGTAAGGTAAAATAATAAGATCTGTTTTATTATTATTATAGTAGTTTAAATTTATGATTTATTTTTTTACATAATGATTAATTGAAATAGGAAATATTTTTGTAGTATAAGGTATGTGTTATGACCATCAGTAGAAAAACTTTCATATGGAAAATTCCAGAATTAAATCCCACTTAGGGTTTACATTTTTCTAATGAATGATTCACATATAATTTAGGGAAATCTTAAAACTGTTTTAATTGAAGAAGTTAGGTAAAAACAACGAACTCACTAGGTTGGTCTAGTGGTGAACTTGTCATCGCAAATCAGCTGATTTCGAAGTCGAGAGTTCTAAGGTTAAAATCCTAGTAAAGGCAGTTATACGTATTTGAATATTCGTGGATACCGGTTTCTAGGGTGATTGGGTTTCAATTAACCACACATCTCAAGAATGGTCGAACAGAGACTGTACAAGACTGCACGTTATTTAAATTCATACATATCCTCATTCATCTTCTGAAGTATTACCTTACATTTTTTCTGGAGACTAAATAGAAAAAAATACAGGGTAAAACCAACAAACACCATAAACCAATGAATATATGTAGTTAAAAATAAACTAATGAAATCACCCTTTATCAATAGATTCATTCATAACATTGCCATACATCCTACATCTTAAAAAAAAAAATTAGTATAGAACAATTTTCTCACAAATATTAGATTGATTAGTTATGTAACAATAGTTCTTTGTCTCTTATTCGAGTACTATGAAGAAAGAATAATTATAAATTATATTTATATATTTTAATTTGATGGCTACTCAAAACTCTTCCCCTTCGAGATGAAAGAAAATTGTAGCATAAATGCTAAATTAACTTATAACTTAATTAACTTGTTTAATATACTTATTAACCTATTATTATTACACTACCTATTATTATGCTTAACTTAATTTTTTTATTAATCAAGAATCTAGAGGAAGGTTAGTTAATAACTAATTTTATATTATGATTTAATTTTTGATAAACTGCTAAAAGGCTTAAAAACTTACCTTTGTACATTACATTAAAGAAAAAGTGAATAATGGCGAATTAATGTGTACAATGTGACTAACTGTACCTGAAAATTTCCTTATTTTTCTAATTTTCTGGTGATTTTTAAAGTTTAAAAAGCAGATTTTCCAAAAACAACACATTTATGTAGACATTTGTATTAACTAGTTCAAATCTAATGTCAATGAATTTGACAATTAGTTATTATTATAATTGGTCAGTTAGTTATCTTGCAAATGAAGGAAAAAATTTTAAAAGTAATTCGATTTACTTAGGAAATAAAATAAGTTGGTTGATTAAAAGAAAACCAAAATATACTTTTTGCAAGAAAGATTTATATAAATGTACTTAATTTCAATATTGAAAAAATATATATATAAAAAATCAAATGAGTATTGATCAGTATGGAAGTCGCATAAATTTTCATTCGGGTCTTGAATCTCTCTCTTTTCCTTAATTTGCAATGTGAATTTTTTAATCACTAAGAAATTCTGGAGATTATCAAATAATTGATATTTAGTTCCCGGAATAAATTGTGATAAAATTTGTTACTCCAAAAAAATCTAAGTTAATTATGAAAGAAAATAATTCTCCTTTATTTTAATAAAAAACGTTTGTTCAGATATAAAGATTACCAGAAATCGAACTCAGAAGTAAACGATGTAGAGGGTGAAAATGAAATGGGCAAATAGGCAATGGCCGGCCTCCGTGGCCGAGTGTTAGCGTCTCGGCCTTTCATCCGAAGGTCCCGGGTTCGAATCCCGGTCAGGCCATGGCATTTTTCACACACGCTACAATTCATTCATTTAATCTCTCTGAAGATATACTTAACTGTGTTTCTGGAGGTTAAACAAAAAAAAAAAAAAAAAAAAGAAAAGAAAATAGGCAATGAAATGATTTTTTTTATGACAAAAAATAAAAAAATTTTTTTTTTTTACTTTTGCAGCGAGAATTAAAAAATAAATAAATGAAAAATAACCAAAGAGCAACAAAAACAAAAAGATAATTTAATTTTATATTAGATCTTCCAATACTTAAAAGAAACGTCTTAATAACTTACAACGATATAAATTTATAACAAATAAATAATTTGTAGTAAATTCTATACAAATATTCATATATTCAAAAGAAAATATTAAAGTTAAGAATAAAAAACGAATAGCAATGCTAAGTGTATAACAATAAAAATTTAACTCCATGTAATGCGAATAGCGTCTGTTATCTTCAAAACCATATTACATGTAAAGAATAACCATAAGATTGCTTACTTACATTGCACTTTTCTAAGCGTCCAGTTTTAATGCCAGTGTAAATTACTAACGCATTCATACCACTGTTATTTTATTGCGTAGTGCATTTTGTGTTAGGATGAGTTTGCTACTCTGTAACACCTTCATAAATAACCCTTGACGTATTCACAGCTTCATTCGTACACTTTCTATTTCTTCCAATGAACGCAAGTGAACACAAAGATCCTACTTCAACATTACAAAAAAAAAAAAAACTAAAAAATTTAATAATTTTTTAAAGGCAATATTTAAAAGAAAAAATCCAAATAGGAACATGAAGATAATAAGTTAATAAAAAAAATAACGAATAAAGATGCTACGAAGGTGTATGATCTTAAAAAATAAAAATACAAATATCGAATATAAAAAAAAAAACTATAAAAAATTAAAATTTATCAAATGTCAATAAGTTAAATAAAAGTAAAACGACGAAACCCAAAACAGAATGGCAATGTTGATACAGGTATAATGATATTAATAAAAACTCGTTCTCCTATCGGCTAACAAGCTCATTGTACTGATAGGGTATTGTAACAAGCCCATAGGGCTGGTCTAGTGATTAACGCAACATCGCAAATCAGTTGATTTCGAAGTCGTGAGTTCCAAGTTCAAATATTAGTAAAGATACTTTTATAAGTATTTGAACACTAGATCGTGGATACCGGTGTTCTTTGGTGGTTGGTTTCAATTAACCATACTTCTCAGGAGTGAAAGACCTGAGATTGTACAAGATTACACTTCATTCATATTAATACATATCATCCTCATTCATCCTCTGAAGTAATACCTTATGAGGCTAAACAGAAAAAAAAGAGAGAGAAACAAGAGATAGTATTATAATAAACTTTAAACCATCAGAATCATATGCTAAAATTAAAATGTAAAGTTACATGGCGTAAAATTGCTATGTCGGAAAACTAAAAACTTAATAAATTATACTTTTTTAATAAAAATGGAGTAGGTTAGATCTAAAAAGTTTACCTCGGGGTACCAAATGTATACATCTGTTAACATCTGATTTTTAACAGTTTTCGATAGATATGTTTATTATAAACTCAATTACAAATTATTCTTTTTCTAAACTAATTTTGGGCGTAAACGAAATTTTCTTTTAATATTCAAATTACCGATCTTCATGACGGAATGGTAGTGTCTTGGTCTTTCATCTAGAGCTCTCGATTCGAATACCAGATAGGCAAGGTATTATACAGAGTGTATCAAAACTGCACGGCAATCTCTCGGAAACGGATTCTATATCTAAAAATAAGAAAAAA
>JAAAKQ030064459.1:0-15675 GCA_010016005.3 Zanna intricata
TTATATAAAATTAATTTTAAAACCAATTTAATTTTTATTATCAAATTATTTAATTAACCATTACACTATATTATAAACAAATTTCTTAATTGGTCTATTAAGTCCTTTTAAATGAATAATCACTTACATTAGAATCAGCAATAGAATGAAATATAATTATTAACCAATGATCGGTACTCATTGTTTTAAGTTTTAACTTCTGTTGGCCAGTTCCGCGACTGTCTAATTTTTAATTAATGAAATATTTTTATCTTAAAAGCGAAGGTACATTTGTTCGATCAGTCTTCATCTCCTTTTTTCTTTTTTTTTTTCGCTTTTTTTAATTAATTTTATTACCTTTTTTTTTTTTTTTTAATAATATTATTATTTTTAATTAGCAAATGTGCCTAAGAAAATTAAGACCTTAATTAGGCGAAATCTTGAGATACTGAGGATGACCCTGTTCTACAGTCTCACCCCCCTTGACCTTTTAAGTTGAAAATTTAATGACATCCATGGCCCATATATAGAATTTATCTGACACAAGTTTGTTCAAAATCGGTTTAGTAGTTCTGGAGATATAAGGTGATACATAATGATATATAGATATAATGATATAAGATGATATAAGGTAGAGATAGGGCGACACCTAACATAGATACGAGCATCCGGAAAACTTCCTTCCGTTTTTTAGGTTCCGTAGGTGTCAAAACGTCAAGATCCGGTGAAAACCACATATGCCCAAATTGGACCGATTATAATACTTTCCCTTCTAAAAGTATAGCTCTGCTAAAGCTCTCTCTTTTTCTGTTTGGTCTCCAGAACCACTGTAAGGTATTAATTCAGAGGATTATATGTATGAATGTAAATGAAATGTAGTCTTGTACAGTGTCACGTCGACCGTTCCTGAGATGTGTGAAACCCAACCACCAAGAAATTTCGGTATCCACGATAAAGTACTCAAGTCCGTATAAAAGTAACTGCCTTTACTAGGATTTGAACTCTCGACTTGGAAATCAGCTGATTTACCATAACGAGTTTAACAGTTAGACCCCTGCCGGCCTCCGTGGCGCGAGTGGTAGCGTCTCGGCCTTTCATCCCGGAGGTCCCGGGTTCGATTCCCGGTCAGGCATGGTATTTTTCACACACGCTACAATTCACTCATCTCATCCTCTGATGATATACTTTAACGGTGATTCCGGAGGTAAAAAAAGAAAGAGAAAAAAACACAACTAGACCAACCCGGTTAGACGGGTGCTAGACGAGAAAGTAAAATTGAATCCAATTTTATACAACTTAATCAAATTATGTCTTTATCTTAAAAAATAAGCAGTATTTAAATTATAATTGACAAAAAAATCAAAATTCTTTGTAAAATATTTTAGATCTCAGCTGACCCCTTTCATTAAGTAACGTTTTTATAATTAACATTTTTATACCGTAATAATATATAATTAATAATAAATAAATAAATAAAATATTTAGTAAAAACATTTGGGCCCCAATTGACTACTTACTCGACAACTCGTATAACATTTTTAATAACAACCACAACTTGAAAAACTGCAGTGTCAAAAATTATAAAAAATCGAAAAATTAATTAATAACCTGTTGCGTTGTATGTTATCTTGAAAAGATATTTCCTAAAACACGTTTTAAATAAATTTCATCCTTTAATACTCTTAATTCATTTAATGATGTAAGAAATAACTAATAAAATATGAAACCCCAGTATCTCTTTTCCATTTGTTGGTCAGGGTGCAGATTGAAAATTATGTCTGACAATTTTGTACCTGTTAGTTATGCATAATTTTTGCTGTATGCTTAAATATGTTAACCATATCTCAACTGTTCGTCAAACTATTTGAACAGATGAGTTGTTATTTTAATAAATGTTATTTTAAATGAGTTATTATATAAAAAAAAGACACTCTTAATTTTGTGTATGCTTTAATAACTCAAAAACTACTTTACCAATTTCACAATTTATTATTATTTATCCAGGAAGTGGTTACATGTTATTCGTTCCATAATATTTACACTTAATAATTGTCTGAGAAAGATGATACTGACATACATAACGATGGATATAGACAATGACAATTGATATAGACGATATCTCTAGATATATACAACGACATTAAATTTAGTTAAAATTTTAGATTATTTATTTATGATTTTTTTTAATGATTTATACAGTACTGAGCTTGGTGAGGTTTGAATTGTAGTAAATGTTCCGTGGGTCATAAGACTAAAAAGAGTTAATAGTGAATTAATATTGTACAATTTATTGTTTTCGTAATAATGGTAGGAGATAAAACTTTTATAATTTAAAATAAACAGTGTGTCCAAAAAGACAAAATATTGGTTGACACACAGAGAGTTAAATGAACACAAAAAGAGTCCAGGAAGAAATTTCTATGGCATTTTTCTTCCTGTTTTTTTAACTAGGAGAAGTGAAAACATTCAAAAAATCGAATCAAAGTTTTGAACCGATCTATATATTTTCCTTTTACAGGTATAAATGCTATATACTAGCAGTTAAGGCAAAAACTGAAAATTAAAAAATGAATGAAGATAAAAATTAATTAAAAAAAAAGAAGATATTTTATAAAATGATAAAATAATTCATAAATTATTTAAAATGAAAGTTAAAATAAAGCCAAAATTAGACTATTCATGCTATCTCAAAACCAGGTTCCTGTTTTAGTGATTTCAATCACTTCTTTATGACTACAACACGTTGGACAACTTCAGAATATAATTTAATGCCATGCTTCATTAGCATAACCTCATCTACAAACTCCTTGTTATTTTCATCATTTTATTTTAATTGGCCAACATAAAATTTAAAACATGTATTTTTTTTATATATATATAAATTGCTGTCAACACTAACATTTTTATTTGCACTTATGTTGTAACAAATGGCATTAATTAAATTTTCAATTCACATACATCACTTTTATTTATCCTATTTATAAAGGAAATAAAGTTTGTTTTAAAAATTTCTTTTAATGAAAAATTCTAATTTAAATGATTGCAAAGTATATTGAGATTTACATTACAAACAAATATGGTGCTGATGAGAACCTATGTATTGAATAAAGCTAACTTCCAAGGTGGAATAAATAGTATCATAGCCTTCCTCCAAAATCTACTAGCTTCAAATTCCAGTCAAATATGGATGGCATTTTACATACTTTACCAAATTTTTATTCCATATTCTCACATACAAGCTTCAACTTTATCTGGTAAATGAATAATCAACCAAATATCAATAAACTATAAATTGTGATAAATGTATGAATACTCATTAACTAAGACACATTACTCTGTTTTATTATCATAAAAAATAAGAAATTCCTCATATAAACATGAAGTTGAGAAACAAAACCGTACATAACACTCTATAAAAAAAAAAAACTTTCTGTATGTATATATATATATATATATACTCATATAAAATGAATTTGATTATGTCCATTACTCATATTTTTATAGCTTATAAAAATATTCTCATGTGTTGTCATGATTTTTTTTTTTTTATGAAACTTTATTTCAAGCACCTGAGAATTGTAAAACTGCCCATGACTTAGAATGATTCATACTTCAGAGAAGTCCATTATTACATTTTATATGTATAGTATGATATGAAGAGATACAATAATATTAAAAACTAAACTGAGTTATAGAAATTTATAATGGTCATTTATGTTTACTTAAAGCTGGTGGGGTTCAGTTATTGTTATTAAGTAATTTCAAACAACAACTGGGATTCTAAAAAAAAGAAAAAACAAGTTAGAAATTACAATTAATGAAAAATGAAGTAAGTTAAATCATATCAACGGTTGATCATTAAATTATTACATAATAAAGGAAGGAAGTAAAATATTATTTTATTGTAAAAAGAAAGGAAGTTATTTATTCTAAGTAGGATTTTAAAACTTTAAATTGGATGGTAATTTTTTTTCTTTAATAAATATGAACCAAATAAATCAAGATTGAAGGAAAGCTTTTGATAGCATATTCATAAAATATATGTAAATGTTTTTATAGTTCTACAAATACTTGTACATATATTAAATTTTGGCAAATCCAATATATCCCTTCCATCATCAGGTAAAATTGGAAACAAACAAAAAAATACATTTTTGAAAAATATTAAGATAAATAATAACAGTATTTTCATGAAAAGAAGATTAAACATTGTAAAATACATTTTATATCCAAGTTTTTAATATAAAATTTATGTAATAATTGAATGTTTCACTGTTAAAATATTGAACTTTATTTTCTGTAGATTCTTTCAAAGCTAATTAACAGCTTCATTCAGTGGAGTTACCCTCCATTGATTATTCTAATTCTCTCCACAGAGTATCTCTACTGAAAAAGGTGCTGCTAATTAGCTCTTTAAGGTTTTATGGAAGAAAGAGTTCCTTTATATTAAAGTCATTTAATATTTATCAGTTTTTAAATATTATCATGTTTTATCATCCTATTCAACAAATTAAAAAAAAAGAAAAAAGTTAATAATTATTAGCTTTTTCATAAAGGTAGAGCAAACTTTAAATTAAAAAAATGTTCAAATCAGAATAAGAAAATTGAAGACAAAGGTAAGGTAATTATTTTATTATTATAAAATTTAGTATATAAAATATAATAACATTTTACATATCATACGTTTATTATAAACAAACCATGATATTTTGATATTTAAGTCATTTTTGTATCAAATTTTAAAGTGCAACAGCCAAATAAATTAAAATAAGGTTATGTATAGTTTTTCTTTTTTTTGTTCCATTAACTACTGGCCAAACTTCATTAATATTTTTATTTAAAAAAAAAAAAAGTGTTATTATTGTTATTATAAGACTAAATCATTTAGTATTAAAGAAATGAACTTTTAAAGAAATATGTCATTTTACTATGAAATATTGTAGTTTATGACATACTATTACACAAGCCCATTAATATGTAAGTCAAATTTAACTCGATAATGATGTAACATTAAAAACCTAAATGCAGCTCATCACGAATTACAAATTTTTTATCCTAAACTTTCTTCATACATGAGATGATGTTCCATTAAAGGTTAAATGCAAACAGCTTGGAACATTAACAAAAAATTGTGCAAAACATTGGATTACAGCCAATTTTTATCACTACCAGTTGGATAAAATAATGATGTTAATCATATTATTATTCTGGATTGATTTTGAACCAGCTTTTATTCATAAAAAAAAAAAAACAAAAATCCAAACTTATTTATTTTTTTAATTCAAATGAAATATTGAAATATTTTGTATATACTTCTTATATCTGTACAAGTAAATAAATATTTTATTCAGATTAAAATCTAATTAAATGCTACATAAATCACATCAGAAATGATAGGTATGTTCTTTATAATCTTCTCAAGTAGTTACTATGTTATAATTAGTGAACACAAATTCCTAATCATTTAAGTCAATCCTCTATCTGAAGCTCTGCAAAGTAATTAAAAATAAAAATTAAAATGATCCAAATTGATTATTAGAGAATAACAACGTATATGCAGTTTGCCAATCTAAAGTACTGATATGTCTTATCATCACTATCTCCTGCCAGTTATAAAATGTCGACACAGTATATGTTGTACTAACTAGATAAAGGGTTATGATGGGTAGCATTACTGTTCTTTTCTTTATAAAAAACTTATCAAAATGAAAAATGAAAAATGATTGGTACCACTCCTAATCAGAAGCAATTTTTATAATAAGATTAATACATACACTAGGTCTTATGCATATATACTGGCAAAAATATTAATCAAATAATTGTACAAACCACAACAAATTTTAATTGATTAATATTTTATTCTGATCAGTAAGTAATTGTAGACATTATAGAAATTATAACAACTAAATGTTTTACTTCATGCTTAAAAAAAGAGAATTGTATTACAATATTTATCAACGCATTTAAGTAAATCATAGTAAAATTTATTAAATATATACAATTAATTGTAAAATAGAATGTAGTTAAAATTCATATTTATTCATTACAGAAAAAAAAATTTAATAAAAATAATAATAAATCCAATTTATAAAGATAATAAATAAAGAAATAGGAAAAAGCTGACAACAGTTTTTTCTGATGCATGGCTTACACATATAACTTAATTTTAAATATTTATCATTTTATTTAAATGTAATATTTTTTCTTTTATTTAATTCAATAATTTCTAACTACAGCTCACGGGCATACTGTACTTAATGGCGGTACTAGCGGTGATGGTTGGTACTAACTAAACTAATGTAATTTCACAACTGTCATAGAATGAATTTCGCTTTCACTAGATTGGTGTAGCCATGAGGCTTAATGTACCACTGAGTGACCGAGTTCGAGGCCAGCCCAACTTTACACTTAAAATATTATATTCATTTATTTAATACTGTCTACTACTACTAATACCTATGACGTCACAATATAGCAGATGAGTACAATAGCATCTTTAGGGATGGATGTGCGATTTTGCAAAAGGTTTTTACAAATATTATTTTTTTAATTGTTAACTAATGTGCCTAAGGAAAATATTACCTTAATTAATTGAAATCTCAAGATACTAAGGGTGATCTTGCTTTACAGCTTTATCTCCTTGATCTTTTAAATTGAAAAATTAATGCCATCTTTGGCCCATAAATCAAAGTAACCTGATACAACTTTGGTCAGAATTTTTCTAGTAGTTCTGGAAATATAAGGTGATTTAGAGGATGACACTGAACTTACATGCAAACATTCAGAAAATTTTCATTCGATATTTGGGTTCCTTAAGTATCAAAACATCAAGATCTAGTAGTAAAAACCACATAAGCCCATATTGAACTGATTACAATATTTTTCCTTCTAGAGCTATAGCGCTACCTAGATGGAAAAGTAAAAATTATAATTTAGAAGGCATTAATGAAAATTATATGAACAAAAATTACTTTTACACTGTAAATCAAGATTCATAAAATTGAATCTTTTGTTTTGTTTTTTTTTTAAATTAGTTATATGTAGAAATTAATCAACAATAATATTGATTCTACAGAAGAAAATCATTGTATTTTAAATAAGTTAGAGAAGCTCCTTTAAAGATAATAGTAATTTATCAAAAATAAGTCTTAGGAGAAGTTTTATGTTGTATTGCACAAAAAAAAATTTTATCTCATTTGATGAGGATGAGCATTATTAGTTGTCTAACTGTTGAATAACCCCTAGAATGGTTTCATAATTAGAAGGATGGCAGAAACAAAACATCAAAATGATAAAAAGAAATGTTTAATAAAAAAACTGAATGAATAAACGATTATTTATTAACAAATTAGTTCTTGAAGTTAAATTACCATTGAGTAATCAATAACTGCAGTGTTTGATGCCAGATAAGATGTATCTAAAAAAGGGTGAAAATGATTTTTCTATAAATATAGACTAAAATTAGATTTTGTAACTAACAATAATACCATGAAGGTCAATAAAAATATAATAATGTAGGAAAGTAGTTAAGCAAAGTTTATTTATGGAAAGGAACATGTAAATCAATGATTTCCAAAGGGGGTGGTATGGATGTTAACACATCACTCTATTAAAACATACCATTTTTCCAACGAGTGGCAGGTACATGGTTCAACACAAGTGAAGGCTGTGGCCCGACTGACCAGTTGCGGTCGTCACACTTTATGGAATATAAAGGGGAGATGTCAGGCGACTCGACAATGTGGCGTTTATTCTTGAGGCTCACGCTGTTTGGCTTACAAAATATCAATTCCGTTATTTTCTAGCCACACCTTGTATTGTATCCAATTATTATAATTCATAAAAGCTATCATTAATAATTTTAATTTAAATTAAGATGAAATAACCAAAAACGTCAGGACCCCCATTTATTGAGAAAAACTGTTGATATGTCATTGAAATTGTTTCGATATGAATTAAAATAACTTTCAATATATTTTCAATCTAATTTAAGTTGTTTTAAAAGCTAATAATTTTGTGTAATTCTTAAATTTATAATATTTGAAAACAAGTTATTTTAATCTATAAATATAAAGTTCTATATTAAATTACATTCACCTGTTTATTTAATTTAATAATTTAAATTTGTGGTAATGTAAAAACTTTTACATTCAACAGAAAAGTAAAATGCAACAGGTGGTTTCTTAGAAACGTTCCAGCAGTAACAAATTAACCTTAATATAAGCTGTCTTATTATGTAATGTAAAATATATACTGATATACCTTATTATAGAACTACTCATAATCTTTTTTTTTTCTTTTTTTTTTTATTTGAGAATATAGTATAAATATAAAAATTTGTACAACATAAAATAAATTATACATTTTTAAAATAATGCCAAGTTCACAAATTGTAATTAATAACTTAATATTAATTCAAATACAAAGACTAAAATATTAAAATATTTAGAGATATCTTGTTATTTATTATAAATAAAAAATAAAATATTCATAAAATAATATATAACAGTTATATTATCAATTATAATAATAATAATATAATTTATGTAATATGTTAATTTTTTTTATGTTATAATTTTTTAATTTTTAATTTTTTTTTTTTTTTAGTCAGCATTTCCAGAACATATGAAAGGCTTTCATATTGTCAACGCATCTGGTTACACAAATACATTAATAACACTTGGAAAATCACTTCTAAAGGATAAACTGAGAAATCGTGTAAGTAGATTATATTTCGGTAGAAATTTACTAATTAATGAATTTTACTAGTTTTAGACATACTCTTCCTTTTATTTTCATATTTGAAATGAGAAGTGAAAAATCATAAAATTTTTCCAAGAATTGAACTTGAGACCAGCTGATCTAGAAGCCAATTTTTGGTTAACTAATTTAATTTTGAATTATTTTAAATACATACAAGTTTATATAAACATAATAATTTAAAAAAACAAAGTGATATAAAGCTCATAAGTAGAGAAAAGTATAGAAAATAAACTCTTAAAATAATATAAAAAAAGACAATTTTCCTAGCTAGGAGTAATCAGAAGTAATTTGAGAAAACACTTAAAGAAAAAGGAAAGGAGAAGTAATTAAAGGTATTATATATATATTAATATTATTATAAAAATCTGAGATTATGAAAAAAATTAATTATTTACAGCAGTATTATATCACAGAAATCATTTTTTTGGAACGAGTAGTAATATCATTTTTTTATTAGTTATTAAGTGGTAGCTATTTATTGCATAAAAAATATTGTTTTCTACTAAAGTATATAAATTTTTAATATATAAAAGCTGTTCTAATCTTATTATGGTTCTAATAGATCTGAGATGTAAAGAGTAATAGTCATAATTGCTTTCTATGAGAGTAATGATCATCATTATGTGGCTAGTCATTATGATGAAAAAATATAGATAATTGTAGAAGTATGATACTTCTACAAATGTTATCTATATTTTTTCATCATAAGTTATTATCAAAATAAGTTTTCATCAAATGTTATCAGTACACATCAGTGTACTGATGTGACAGTGAACTCATATCAGTAAAAAAGATATCAGGAAAAAGTTTCATGCCTCATTTTCAATAATAAATCTAATATGAATTGCTTTTTATTCTTGAAAATTCCTATACTACTTTCAGGAATGACCTAATGTCTTGCCTGCAACCATTCAGTTCAGAGAACTAATATAAATACATATAAATCTTTATTAAATATTGATCTTATATACCTCATGTATATAAGTAGTAATAAAGTAATTAATAAAAAATAGATTATTGCAAAAAAAAAATAAGTTTTTGATTTAAATAGTGTAATTATGATTTTTTTTTTTTTAATGTAATTTACAAACTTAAATCCTATATTAAGGGTTTAAATAAACTCCCAGTTTTATAGAAGCAAAAGAAAAACTGATTAGAAGATTCTTATATTTGACAAAAATTATTTATTTATATTTTTTATGAATGAAATTACTTTTTATAGTTAATTTCATAAATTAATACCAGTATATAGAATAGAGAAATCTGTCAGTAATTAGAAAAAACTGGCAAAATGTTTGATAGCTTTTACCACTGAATAGG
The DNA here is from genome assembly GCA_010016005.3 of Zanna intricata. Lineage (NCBI taxonomy): Eukaryota > Metazoa > Arthropoda > Insecta > Hemiptera > Fulgoridae > Zanna > Zanna intricata. The sequence goes on from JAAAKQ030064459.1 coordinate 10,063, forward strand.
CTGTCTGAAAAAACTTTTTGAGAAAGAGTTGTCAAACAACATCATTTATACTAGATAGTATCAAACAATTTTTCAATTAATAATAAAATTTAAACATAGTTTATGAATCATTTATTAATTTTTCATTATAAAAACAATTTTATCTCATATATTTATAGAAAATATTAGTATTTATTTTTAATAAATAATTTGTATTTTACAGATTCATACACACTCAAAAGGAGTTGCCACTTTAACTGAACATATTTCAAAAGATGTTTTACCTGCAGAGTATGGTGGTACATATGAACATAACATGGTTAAACTTAGAGGTAAAAATATGTATAGTATATTTTTCAACATTTATTTATTTTTTAACTTATTTTTCATTAGCAATAGCAATATTTGAGTGGAAATTTTCTTGAATTATTAGTCCAGCAGATTAGACCTAGAATACTAAGACCAGCAGTTCTAGAAGCCAGCATGCTGTCTGCCTAGTATTGAAGTAGGCACTGTTGTTATTGATGCCTATCTTCATTAATAAAATACTGTAATTCATAAATAGTTAACCAAATCAAGAATGGTGCCTTAACATCACCTAAAACAACATTGCTTCAATAAGACCACCAATTTTATTGATCAAAGAACTCCACAACCCCCTCCAATAAATAAGAAGTTTTCTGACAACACTATTCCATATTCCATGTATTTTGAAAGTAACATTTTATACTATTATTTAGATTTTTTTTAGATTTTAGAAAATTATACATTAATCTTTTTCTGATGAACTGAGATGATATAAATAATTCATTGTATTAGAAATACCATAGAAAGCAGTATACATTAATCACACACATATTATACATAATGCTTTACACCATTTGTAATCTGTCTTAAATTTTATCTACCAATTTGGCTTTCTTATGTTTGTGACACATGTAAAGCAACTCAGATACAAGTGGTACTAATCAGCATTTCACTGAGAGTATTCATATTCAGTATAAAGTTACTCAATATTCCTTTTGATGAACAGATTGAAAATGTGATTTATAAAGCTGCTTATAATTTTCATTAGTAGACTTGGTGTGCTAATATGCATGCTTATATCTGGCACAGAAGGCAGCAGTGGGAAACCGCTTTATTTTTTAGTTTGCCTGGTAAAGCTAGCATGAATACTTGATTTTTTAAGGAAAGCTACACAATTTTTGGAAGTGCAGGAGTGAGGAATTTCTCCTTAATTTCCTTTAATGAAGTCAATTCTTGTGATACAATTAATTTTTCAGAGTCTTTTTTTGAATATTGCACAAAGAATTTTAATTGAGTTTAAGTCTGGGGAGCTGCCTAGACACAAGAGTACTTCAATGTTTTGCTCTTTGAAAAACTCTTCTGCTTTTTTGGTCATATGGCATGGCTCCAAATTTTGTTCAACACTGCATTGCTTTGTGAGAATTTGTTTTGAAGTTGTCACAACCTTTTCCTTCAGAATATTGATATATCCATCACTTTTCAACATTCCATCTACTGGAGTTAATGAAAATGTTTGGTTCAAATGTGAAACAATCCCAAAAAGTTTTTTCTGGAGATTTTTAACTGATTGTTGGATACAAGCCATGGCGATTTTTCATCTGATGCTTTTTTGACATATGGAATCCTTTGCTCCTGAAAAATCAAAAAAAATTTTCAGTCTTCTTTGGTCCAAAGAAGACTTTTTTGGTCTTCTAAGCCATATTTCTAAGGCTTAGAAGAGTCTTTTTTTTACAAATTGCTGGTTTCAAGGTTGCCTTTTAGCTGGCTGATGGGTTTTCTGTCTAGCTGCAAGAAGTCAATGAAGGCATCAACTAACATGTAATTCTGTTTCACTGACTACTAATTCTTGATTTAAATCATAACAGATAATTTTAGATCAAGTTTATTTTTCTCACTATAACAGATTCTGTGTTGGATTAGTTTTTAGTTTTTCTTTTACAGCCACATTGTGTGTACTTAAAGGTGAAAAGGTACCAGTTTTTCTAAAGTGTTCAGGTTATGAATTTTTGAATTTTGGAGTTATGTCTATTATTATATATTCAAAACACACAGAATAAAAAATATAAAAATATGATTTTCTAATAAAATATGAAATAAACTTTTACAGAATAATATTTATAACATGAAAATTGCAAACCAAAAAACAATATCTTCACATTACACAGACAATTTAAAAAATGGGTGTGGTCAAGCATTGTAGCCACAACATAGAAAGAAACAAAAAATTCCCTGTGTTCAGATTAATTTGCACACTAGTGTAATGTACTATGTATTTATATTAAGATAATTCTTATTAGTTTTACTAGAGAAAGATAATAATTTACAGAGGCAGTCACTCTGTGGGTTGACAGTCTTATACCAACCTCTTCCTTTTCAAATTATTTATCCTTTATTCCTTCTTCCTTTGGATGTGTGATGTGGGAACTAGATCAGCTGTTCCAAGGTTCCAGCTGTGATATCATGCTGGCACATTCTAGATGCTGATAAGGCAACTATTCCTATTTTAAGGTTCAAATGGTGATGGTCCTTTTTTTTGCCTTTGAAATCTGAAGTTTGTACAAAAAGGCAAACTAATGTCTACTTAACAAGGCATCATGAAATTTAATCTAATCTAAAGCTATTTTTGGTAATATCTATTTAAATTGATTATTGTTTTAAAAAAGTGTTGCTCTTTTTGTAGATTTCACTTATGAACAGTTAGTAAGACAAAGAGATTGGTATTTAAAGGAACAAAATGTTAAAGCAGATCTCAGCAAAAAGGTTGAAGTTGAAGGTAAAAGAGAAGAAAGAAATATATTTGGTATTGAAGGTTCTTTTAGAGCAATCAGAATAGATTGAAAGGTAATGATATGTTATAATTAAAGTAAATTAATTTATTAATACATACCTGTGACTTTCATTTGTTAACTTTCTGTAACAGCAAAAAAAAATTTTTTTTTTATTTATCAATTAATGAAATAATGATTTATTCAATGAAAAATCATTTTATTGATTTATTTAATGAAATGATATGCGTTACTAAACTATCATTTCACATAAAAATACTTTTAAAATACTTATGAGCTAAGTATTATATATTGATTAAGAAAAATCTACAGTTACGTATTTTTTCAATGAATTAATTAAATTAGGACAACCTCTGAGTGTTATACCCTGATTTGGCCATTTATTTAGACCCATAACATCCATTGATAAACATTGATAATTTGTTTACATCCCATAACATCATTACCATTCCACTAAGCTAATTAAACTTTTCTTTCTTATTGTTTAGAATTTGGTATGATCTTTAAGGAATTAAAAATTACACTTCAGTTTTGAAATAATTAATTAGCTTATTAATTAACTGTACTACATGTATCTATATTTTTCTCTACATCATCTATTGACTAACCAAACTCTTTTTCTATATTTTGTTAAAATCAGCAATATTTCTCTGTCATTTTAGGTTAGAGAGTTACTCTTCTTACACCTTTATTTCATTATTGTTTTTCTTCCTTTACTCTTAAGGAGTTGAAAAACACTTTTGATAACTTTTATGTAAAAGGTTAAATTTAGAAATAATTCTTCTTGTAATTTTTTATCATCATTTGCCTTTCTGGTTCTAATTATTACAAATTTAAATATTAGCCCAAACTTGCCATTCCAATAACAAAAAAAAATATAAAGCCTAATACATGACTGATTTAGAAAATTGATTTAAATTTAATAATAATGTTTCTAAAATGAAACCAAGATGCCTGCTCTGCAAATCAACCACTAGTCGGGGACTGAATTTATAAACTCACTCCCCAGGATAGGAATCACTCTCCATTCTCTCTCTCTCTCTCTACCTCATTCTCTCTCCCTCCCCTCTTACACTCTCTCTTTCTCAGATGTATAAGAATTCCATTTTTGAGGGTTCATATTTTTTATGAGTGAAACTTGCTTGAGGAGATTGTTGGCCAGATGCCCCATCTAAAGGACATCATGGTTCCCATTCTTAGGTGAGATAGGCAATAGAAGAGTTTTTGTTCGTTTTCTGAAATTATATAAATGCAGTTAAAAAATACTTGTAATGGGTTTCACTAATATTTATTAGGATTATGTGAATGAGAAGACAACTTATTAGTTGTCCACCAAAGTCATGTTTGATGGCAGTTCAGATGGATGATGGAGTGAGTACTGTAAAAAAAAAGAAAACAAAAAGCAATTGTACCTTGATTGTTTGATTTTTTTTTTAATGATTTTTTGTATGTGCTGCTAGATCTTGAAAGACTTACGTCAATGTAATCAGGTACACACAAACATTATAAAAACAGTTTAAAAAGCTCAGTACAACAGATAATGTTAAAGAATAGGAAATAAAGTTAAAAAAATCAAAGAGGAAGAAAAATAAATGAAATAAATCATTTGATAAATAAACCAAATTAAAAATGTTGAAAGAAATTTCCAATTTCATTCATCTCAAAAATACATTTTTTTAATACTCTTATTTTGAATAAAAGAGTCCATGCTCCTGACTGCTTTTTCACTGATGCTGCGATAAGAGCATCAGGAGGATAGGAGCAATAGGAGCTCAGGATTTTCTGAGTGGTACGAGTAAGGGAGAATTCATAACCACAGAAAGCTCTTGTGAGAGCGGGATACTATCATTTAATCTTGAGTAATGAAATTAACTACTTAATAGTTAGTAATACTACTCTTTAACACAATAACTAGATTTTCCACAATTTAGTAAATGATTCAAATCAGTAATCAGATTATATAAGTTTTAGTAATAGTCATTTCAATATATGAATTAAGGCATTTTGTAGCTTTGGTAATGCTCTGAAGTTTCATATTAATGAATTCATTCAAGGATTGAATGAAATACAGCCAAACAAAAAATTAAAAATTTGTTTCATCAAATCTATTACTTATACACATTTGCTTTCACTAATAACTTCTGATTTTTTTTTATTGTAATTATTATTTACAATCAGAGGTTAATAATTATTAATAAATAAATTTATTTAAATTATAAAGAAAAAAAGGAGATGAAATCTGATTCAAACCAATGTGCCTTCTTCATGTAAGATCCAAATATTTCATTAATTAAAATTTTGTTTAACTAATCTCTGAAACCAATGAAAATAAGTACCATTTATCATATATTGTAAAAAAGCTCTCAATGAGGGCTTATTACTGCAGTTAAGAACAAGTCCAAAATCCAAATTTTTTAGGATTTTGGGCAATTTTGGAGACTTTTTGTTCAGTTGATTGTAGTCAAAAGGGGAGGTCCACAACTAGTTGTTACAACAGTCCAAAATCTAAAATTTCAACATCCTACGGCTAATAGTTTTCGAGTTACGAAATACATACATATAGATGTCACGCTGAAACTAGTCATAATGGATTCAGGGATGGTCAAAATGGATATTTCTGTTGAAATCTGAAACCGTGTTCACAGTACTTCCTTTACTTTATACAAGGAAGTAAAAGATAACATGAAACCAGTTAACTGACTGATAATTAAAAAATTTTGATAAAATTAATTAATAATTTTTTTAACAATTGTTAATGTCTATATGCCTACAAGTGCCCATGATGATGATGAGGTGGAGTGTGTATACGAAGAAATTGATG
>JAAAKQ030064470.1:0-25447 GCA_010016005.3 Zanna intricata
CCACATTATCACCATACACTGATTTTAACATTTCATAAGCTTCTTTGGTACTTTTTTTCAACTTGAAACAAAACTTATGTTAATGCGTTGTTCGAGATCCATGTTTCACGACATACACTGCAAACACAACCTCTCTGTAGTGGCTATAGAAGCAGACTGACAAGCCGGAATGTATTCAAACTTGTCACTGCCTGTCTCAACACATGAGTGTATGAGACATACTAATTGAAATAGATGCAGCATAAGTAATTGCTGCTATAAAAATTCATTCACCGTATTTTTTGATCATGCCTCATATATTATACAGATTGTTTAATGGACTATTTTATTCCCGGATAAATAATCCTGATTAATTCCTCTTATACAGCAGATACATTACATGAGTCCAGTTTAACACACTGGAGTGTTTTTAAATTCATAAAATACCTTTAAAAAATAAATATAAACCTTTACAAAAATTAGAGCCCAAAATGAAAATATAGAGTTAAAATTTAATATACCTTTTTTGATCATATCCTAAATACTTACATAAACTGCCAGTAAATAACTTAATATTGAAATGTAGCACAAAATAGCTGTGATAATACTAATATTATAATTCAATAACAAAATAGTTTGATATCAGTAGAAAAAGTCATTATGTTTGGTTTGTAATTATAAACTTATCATTTTCTATAGTCATTGTCATTTTTTGTAGTTATCCATATCAGTATTCTATGTATTGGTGTAACACAGGCTGAATATTTTATTTATTTTATGCAACTTTAAAATAAATCATTGATATCTTATAGAAACTGATTGTAAGAAATTTAAGAATACATAAAAATGTGTAATAAAAAAAATCTCTCAAAAAAGCTGTTGTAATTTTCAGTATGTTTGTTTTAACTTTATGATTCTAGTATCAGTTTAAAATATTATTAAATATTCAGAGAAAAATCGGTAAAAAAGGATTCATTAAATAGCTGTGTGATTTGTTTTTAATAACCAGAATTCTTAATTATTTACTTTTAAACATCTACTTTAATCCTTTCATGAACAAATTTATTCATCTAGTTCTTACATAGTAAACTGTTCTACTGCTAAACATTTTATAAATTTTATTCCTTCCATTTTATTTCTATTTTTTTTTAATTTTTGTTTTTTTTTGTTTTATTGTTTTAGATGGGTCTACAATTTCTGGCAGTTTGTACAGGATAGATTATAGTGAAAATGATGCTGGTAGATATATTTGCCCAAAATGTAATAAAACTTATAGATACATTAAGAGTATGAGAATGCATCTTAAGTATGAATGTGGTATTGAACCACAATTTTCATGTCCATACTGTGAACATCGTAGCAAATTAAAAGGCAATCTATTGAAACATATTGTTGCTAAACATCCTTCAAAATTATGCCCTTAAACTTAAAAATCTGAAACTTTTATTATATTTTTAGATGTTATTTTAATGTTTTTGTCATTATTATTTATTATGATCGAAGCAGAATAGTAATATTCACAGAAATTTATGTTTTATTTATATAAGTACTTAACACAGAAACTATATATTTTAGTTTTCTTTTGAATAGTTATATTATGACAGGTGTTTTATTTTATTAATATTAAGCTTTCTGAATTCTTTATGTTAATAATTTTTATGTAATAGTAATAATTCTGATAAAAAAATTTTTATTTTATTTTGGATCCAACTAACAAATTTGATTATATAACTGTATGTTCTAACATATTTTCTACTAGTGGGACATTGTGGCTAAACTCATAGCATTATGTATATAGGTTGCTGCCGACTAATGGGACTAGTACAGCCCAATATAATCTAGCATACTTTTTCAGTTTTGGTACAGCTCAATTTTTTTTAAATTTTGTAAACATTATTTAAAGAACACACTTTCAGGATGACATTTTACATAATATGTGAGGCAATTTATGTAGATGTTATGATTCATATTATTTTTTTAACATTACTCTGTTGAAAGGTTTTATGCAGTATAATGTTCTTATTTATATTATCTTAAATTTATAGGGAAAAAAATTTTATAAAATAATTTTGTTGATGTTATAATTTTTCTTTTTTTGTACCTAATCCTTGTAAATATATTAATAAATAATAATAAGTCGTAAATGGAACATAACATTTTTATAAATTTTCTAAAAACATTCCTTTAATGGTTTTTTGGTCATTGAAAAACCATGTTCAGTAAAAGTTTAAAAAATTTCACATACTGCAAAGCAACATGTATTCTACATTCCCATAGTTTTTTTTTTAAATTCTTTCTTATTTTCTTCTGTTAGAAATGCAATAGAATTAAATAAAAATCGATTAATATTCATTTTTATTCATGAATGTTACATTACTAGATGTATATGAATACAGAGAATTCTTGAGTACTTAGTATTTACTACAGCATGACAGTCAGAGCTTATATTTGTTACTATTAACACGTTCTAAAATACACATATACTACCAGGTCTTTTCATTGAAATCTCTTTTATAATTTGGATTCACAAAAATTGTACATTTTTTACAACAATCATTTATGAAAGAAATGGTAAGGTATATTAATTTTTTCATAAATTTCTTTTTCTGAAAATCAGATATATTTTATTCAGTAATAAAATAATAATGTAAAAAATGATTTTACCAGTTATTTCCTCAAACATTTAGGAACATACATTTTTTAAAAATTTGGTGATTATTCTTTAAAACCTTTAGTACAAGGTATGATTGGAAAGTTTTAAGACAGGTGCCGCCACTTCTCAATAGGAGGGGGTAGTTATGGAAGGAGAAGATTGTTTTGTCATTGAAACATCATGAAAAGTTCATTGCAATATCTTTGTTCAGTGGAAAGTGGCTTCCTGGTGATAGAAGACATGTTTTTGGTTCTTGATTTCACAAAATGGATGAAAAAATGGAACAAGTTTGTGTCAGATTTTGTTTGAGAACTGGGAATTCAACATTGGATATTTATGAACTCTTAAAAACAGCTTTTGAGGATAAATGTCTGTGCCGGGCAAATGGTTTTTATCTGGTTCAACATATTGAAAGATGGCCGCGAATCAGTTGAAGTTGAGCCCCGGTCTGGCCGACTTTCCACTTCAAAAATTTATGCAAACATTATGATAGTTTTCAAATTTAGTGTGCTCTGATCGCAGACTTACAATTAGTGAGATGGCAGATGAATTGAATTTAACTTTCTTCGTGGTTCAGTAAATTTTAAATGAAGATTTGAACATGTGTTGAATTCACTTGAAATTGTTGTCAGACCAATAGAAACAGCACTGACTTGAGTTAATTCAAGTACTGTTCAATCAGACTTAAAACTAATCTAGATTTGTTAAATAGGATAATTACAGGCAATAAATCATTGGTTTATGGGTATAATCCCGAAATAAAGGCACAGTCATTGTTGTGGAAGAGTTTAAGTTCACTATGACTGAAAAAGTACTACAAAGTTAGTGGAATGTGAAAACAAATGTTGATTGTTGATGGTCTTTGATTCTATGCATACTGTACATTATGAATTTAGGGACATACCGTCAATCTATGGGCATACCATAATACTACAAAAGCGACTTTCAATATTTGAACGAAAATCTGCAGAAGAAAAGCCCTGCACGCTAGTATGAAAAAATTGTGGCTCATCATGTGGTCTCAATCATGAAATTTTTTGTAAAATTCCAAAATCCTTTCACAACCCTTCTATTCTCTTGATTTAATCCCTGCTGACTTGTACCTATTTCCTAAATTGAAATTTTTGCTGAAAGGGGGCCAATTTTGCTTGATGAAGGGAAGAAAATTTCCAGGAATGCTTCCAAAAATGGAAAATCATTGTAGTTGGTGTTTTCAGTCAGAATGGGACTACTTTGAAGGAGATTCATCAAAAAGGAGATACAGTGGCAGTAAGTACTACCATTTTGAAATTACAAGCCCGGTCTTATATTATCCAATCACATGTATGCAACAGTCACCAGTTTTTATGAGTGGATTAAAGTGATCATAAGGTTAGTTTAAAGAAACTATTAAATAAATTGTTTAAATCAGTTTAAAAAAAAATTAGCTTGAAGATGAAGTAATCTCAAAATACTTTGTTATGTAATCAAACATATGAAAAATGATGGGTCCAAAAAGTAAAGTAATTATTATTTTAAATACAGTTTGAAAAAGAAATAAAATTGAATTCTGAATTTTCGTTCATTGGTATTTGGGTGTTACAAATAGGGATGATAGAAGAGAAATTAAAGAAATATATCATTTCTTTGTAAATATGTTGTTTGTAACTAAAAAACTGTTATGGCCTTATAAATGTGTTATAAATATATATTTTAACTAGTTTGTTTGCTTAGATAGAACTATTATATTTAAATAAATTATAATTTTAAATTACATAAATTTCAAATGTTTTTTAACACTCAAAGTACATTCAAAGAAAAAGTTTGTTTCATCAATTTAATAAAAAAATATATACCAAACTTTTAAACGGTGTTATTATTTTGTAAAATTATATTGGATATATTTTAGTGTAATTTTATTTCACTTTTATTTTATAATATAAGCAGCATCAATTTAAATAAACATATTGCTTGGAAATATTATCAATAATATGAAGTTCTTTATGCTTTTAATTGCAGTTTATTAATAAAAAAAAAAAAAGAAAAAAAAAAGTTAACTTATGTAATAAAAAAGAAAATTCTAATTACTCCATTTACAGTTTTTAATTATTTTAATTTTTAATAACATTGTTATAGCAGATCATGGACCTCAGAAATCCTATAAAACTGTTGTTTTTCATTGATGTTACATTCCGTGCTTCATAGTTTTGAGATTCATAATTTTTTGGAAGAAAGGAATTAACTTTATTGTTGTATAAATTATTACTTACACATGTACAGATACTTTGTACATTCTTGTGATAGTTAATCGGAAATCATATCTTTTTTTGGCTAGATTTTTATATTATTTAAAAGTTATTATAATTAGATTAATTAAATATGTTTCACAATTTTTTTTCCGTGAAAGTAAACAAAATCATAAACATATATCTACAATCTATGCTAGAATCTTTATTAATAATAATTTATTCATACATTACATTTTAACATTAAAATATTGTTATAAATATTATGTCTTGTTATTTATATTCACATGAAATTATATTAATATCTGTTACATAAAATTAAATTGTAAAATGACTATTTTTTTTTTCACATAAAAAATTAAAGATATGTTTATTGAGGTGTAGTTTCAAATATTATTATACAGAATAAAAAGCACGCCTTATATTCCCGAGTTACTATTCAGAAAATATCTTAACGCTTGCCTAAATAAGTCTAATATAAGAATGTCTTTGACTTCTTTAGGAGATTTATTAAAAAAAAATTGAATGTCTCAATAAAAGATTCCATAAAATTCATAATAAAAGATAGTTATATTGATATACTTGGAAAAGATTAATGAGATCATTCTTGTATGGAGAAATTTACATAATGTATGCATCAAGATGTAAACAAATCATAATATATAACAGTACTCTATGTTGCACCTTATTTATAATACACAAATTTAAAAAATATGTGCAAATTTAAATATATTTTAAGAGTATACTTCTACCTTTATAAAAATGTAAGAAATAGGATATTATAATAATGTATATTGTTAATTACAAATGATTGAAGGAAGAACTATAAATATAATGGGAAATATATGAATAAATAGATATGGGAAAGCTTGTCTCCATTTGAACTTCTGAGCAGTAAACAAACTATAATAGGGAAGAAAATTTTATTAAGAGAATGAGAATGTGGTGTTTTCGCCTTTAGGTTTCTTTCTAATTTTTATAGTGGTTCTTGTAGTTTTTTCTAACACTTGTCTATAATAGAGTTAAGAATATTTTTAAACTATAATTCACATATGCATTTCAATTTAAATTCATTAGAAATCTAATGATTCCTGTTGAAAATTACCTCTTTGAATATCCATTGTTATAAGATATATAATGACAATTGATGCTGTTATATGTTTTTCTGAATATTTATTTGTGTATTTTATAATTGGTATGTTAAAGGCATTTAAACACATTAAATCCACTCTGTTCTGTGGATTATTGTTGTTAATAAATGGAACACACAGTTATATAATTCAGAACTCATTTGTAAAAAAATCTTTTGCTCCTTAGACCACATTCAATCTTAATTTCCAATTATAACTTATATTAGAAAATAGCATTGATCTTTAATATTTCATTAATCTAATTACAATGTTTAATGTAAAATTTCAATAGTGAAAATAACAATAAAGACTGTTATTGATTTCATTAAAATCTTATTTGTGAATCAAGTCTGATTTAAGGAACAACTGACATCTCTTAAAATCTTGTCTTTAATTACTACTTTAAAGTGATTCATTTATTACGTAATATTGATGTTGATAATTATTTTAATGTACCAAATTTTAATATTTGATTTAATCAAAGGCAGATCCATTTCTATATTGTACTCCATTCTATGAATAATGAAAATTTCAATTAAATTTCTTCTAGAGGAATTATGTTTATATTATTATCAAAATATTATTAAAGTTACAAAAATTATATTCAGTTTTTTCTATTTTTAATATATTTAATATATATATATATATATATTAAGTGAAGCACAAACTTATATGCTTTTCTTTAGCTGAAAAAAAAAAAGTATGAAGTATACATTAAACATTTTTTTTTATAATTATATATTGTCACTAACTGTTGTGTTTAACTTTTTTTTATTTACAGGCTATGTTGATGATATTAAACAATCAACTTTTGATCAGCTGAATGATTTAAATATCGATAAAAATTTTATCGAAGCAAAAAAGGATTCATTCATTAATACATGCCCTAAATGTGGTAAAATTTATAGATATTTAGGAAACATGAAATTACATTTAAAATATGAATGCGGAGTGGAACCACAATTCCAGTGTCCTTATTGTCCTCATAGAAGCAAACTTAAAGGAAACCTCCAAAAACATATTCATGTTAGACATCCACAGAATCTGCTGATGTAGTAATACTACTATCATTATTATTTTTTTTTTTTTTTTTATGACAGTTTATGTATACTAATTATTAGCATTTAAAAAAAATTGTTTTCATTGATTAATTATTTTACAGAAATTGAAGGATTTTTTTGTTACAGTATTATATACGATAAAAAATGTGTTTTTTTATTTAAGGAATGAAAAATAATTCTTTAAATAAATTTTTTCTTACGTTTTATGTTATGTTTTCCTGGCATTACTTGAAATTCATCTGAGGTTTGTTACATTTTTGCCAAGTTAGGTACTTGTGGGAGTTTTCTATGTATATATTTTAATGAAGTTGTTTCGATATTAAAATTAAGATGCAAGTTTAATTTCCAACAGTAAAAGTTCTAAGATCAATAACAAATAATGCTTTTGACGGTTTATCTGTAATTGTTAAATTGCTACTACATTTTCATCTTTCTGCTACTTGGTTTTTAATGAATAAATAATATGAAAAAGTAAATTGTGGTGAAAAATGTGTTGATCATTCCACTTTTATGTTCTGAAGGTTTCCAGAGCAACTAGGAACTTAAAGACAATTTTTTATGCACCGTAAGTGTGGACAATTTTTGATTCTTCAATTATAATGACAGATGCAGTCTACATACAGAAATATCTGGTGGTCTAAGGGGATCTCTTTATATGTATCATGAAATGCCAGCTGTTATGGAAGAAAATATGATTTAGTGGAGTTATTTTGAAGTGATTATAATTTTCCTCCTTCATTGTTATTTAAAATTACAGTTTTTATTTTTTTCTTAGGGAGTCATAAGTCATTTAGACTAAAAAAAGTTAAAATTTTAAATAATAAGAAAGGTTGACAATTGTAATGATTTTTTTTTGGTTTTGTTTAAGTAGACTATTTTTTTTTATTACAACAAAAAACTACAAAACTTGTTTGTTAATATATGTTGTTTTAAACTTAACAATCTGTTTGGTTTTTAAGTTCCTTTTTTATAACAATAAAAAAGGTTTTTCATAATTTTTAATATATTACAGAATGGTAGAACATTACCTATCAGTGACATGATGAGACAATCCGTTTATAGATTATGGGGTTAGATTAACACGTAGCATCAATTAAACTCATTCTTTATCATGAGTTGTTTATTGATTGTTAAAAATATATCTACATATTGTATTTTACGTGTTGTTCAGTCATTGTATTTATTGGAATTAAATACCATTATTATTTTTATGCTAGTGTTTTATAATGGAAATTATTATTCATTTTTCATTCAGTTCTCTAATGAAAGTAAATAATTTTAATTATTGATGAAACTCAATCAGAATAAATTATAAAAATAAAAGTAAAAAAAAATTAAAAAATGAAACTCTGTCAGGGTATCTTGTGTGTTACTAATATTTGTTGATAAAATTATTTATGATATAGTTTCAAAAAGAAAATATGTATTCCTACTTGGTAATAGTTAGTTGTTTGCCACTGGTGTAACAAGCTGTCAGCATTAGAATGCAGATTTAATCGGCATTCAATTTAAATTAATCAAAGTTATATAAGCTGTTATTAGAAATATATTTTAAATTATGTTGTTGCAAGTTTTTTTCACTTTCTACTTTGTTCAAAATGAGTGAGTTATAGATAAAAAACTAAAGCAATTTTTGGTTAAAGACAAAACAAATTATTTTAACCTCCATGGGAATCAGTAGTGTGTAGCTTTTCACCTGTTGTGCAGTGGTATGATACAAGATAAAAACTACTTAGTTAAAAAAATTGAAAATCTTCCATCTGTGTGAATTCACTGTCTTCTGATTCATTAATATCTGCCCTATTATATAATTTTTTTCACTTTTACGGTGACACGTTATATTGTGTAAAACTTAAATATATTTTAAAACCTTTCTTTTCCATTACTCAAAGGGGACACATTTCTATTTTGTTTCAACATGTCTTCACACTTTTTATAGATATGTTTGATATCAGAAATAATAAATTTAAAAATTATCTCGTTGTTTTATTGTGGAAATTAATTTATTTTAGGGCCTGTATTATAATTACACTTTTCAAATTAAATTAACAATAATTATATTTTTATATAAGAAAAATTATAGAATACCTTCTAAATTTTATGTCTTTTGATTCAGTAATACATCAATACAGTAATATTCTCTAGGCATAACTTGTAATATGATGAAATTATATGTCTAGTGTTAATATCTCTTTGTACATTAAATCATTAATGTACTAGTATTACTTAGCTTAGTTGTTAAGATGATTGATTACCTTTTTGCTAATATATAAAAGAGCCCTTTCTTATGTGTTGTCATGAGAAAGGACAAAACATTTTTTAAGGTATATGCTGTACAATAATAAATATCTAGAACTGTAAAGTGGGAAGAAATTTAATTAACCACAGCAGAGAAAATTTAGCTGAATTAAACTATAACAGTAAATTTTATAATGACTGTATATTATTGTAAAAATCAAAATGATGATGGATGACATGTATTGAAAACAAACATAGATCATAGAAAAGTATTTTGATAACTTTAATAAACCAGGAAATGAGTCAAACTATTTGTTCACAGGTTTTTCTTTGTTGTGAACTTTAATAGAAGTGGCCTTTCTCTTCTTGTACACACAACTAAGAAAAAGAGACAGAATAAATCGATTGTTTCAGGACTTACAAAGAATTTCTGTGTTAATCAATAATTCAGTTGTTCTGTTAATATTTAGATGAAATTAAATATTAATTTATGGGTCTAGAAAAATTGAGTTAGCTATTTATTATTGTTCCATTTAAACAAGCCCTTTACTCTGCAAAGCGGAAGGGAACCAGAAAAGAAATAAATAATGAAAGTTTTCAAATTAACAAGATTTAAGTTATTGAGTTTTAATTGTATATCTGAAGAAAAGGTCTTAAAAAAGAGAAAAACTATTACTAAAATATATAAATGAAAATAAATTAAGAAAAATGATACAATTTTAAACTTTCATTTGAGTGCTGAATGAATTGTATAATTACTGAAATGTATAATACGTACTTAAATTATAATCCATCTTTAATAAACATGTTTACAGCATGTTCATCAATCATATTGATATATTTTTTTCAAATGAACTTGTTTGCAAATGTTAAAGATTTTTATAGTAAATGCGTTGTATTGATTGTACTATTGTTTCATTTACAAATTTACAAAAAAAAACTTTGTGCTGTATTTATTTTTGTTGTATTGTTTACAGTATATTTTTGTTATTGTTAAATAAAAATAAAATTAAAAAAAAAAAAATGTATATTTTATTAGTCACATTTCCCTAGTAATTTTATTTGTTAATTAATGTTTTTGTTACAATTTATTTTTTATCTCCTTATGTTTTCAGTATATTTTTGATTATTCAAAGTGATGTATAATCATTTTTTTTCATGTTATATAAATCATTCTTTACAAGATTATGAAAGTGCAAATCATTTTCAAAAATTTTATTGAAAACACTGTGTTGTTATGAATGTTTATTTGTAATAATGACATGAACAGCAAATTTGCAATTACATTCATCAAACCTAAAATTTCAAGAAATAAAATTGCAAATTTTCTACTCTTATAAAGCACCTTCTGGTCTAGGCATTTCTATAATTTGTTCCTCGCTTCATGAACTTGAATTAACAAAATTCCAGTGCTGTTAACATATTATTTCCAGTCCTTTTTTTTTTGAAGCAGCCTTCTAGAGGTCACACCAATAATGTCATTATTGCTTTACTTTTTCTTTTCATATTCATTTTCTTAAAGTGTACCCGTTATTCTTCAGATATCCATTTTATTTCTGATACTCTTTCTTCCTTCATCCATTAAAATTTTTGCATTAAAAAGTTTTTCTCTAAACTTCATTCTATCATAAACAGTTATCCTCTATATCCTTGGGGTTTGAAGTTCCTCTTAAATCTGCTTTATGTATCCTAATCGGTTTTTTAGTTTTCAAAGTTTTATTTATTTATTTTGAAACGATATCACAAAAAGAATGTATATATGATTAATATTATGGGTCACTAAAAACAGTGAATTATTAATAAAAAAATGAAAATAAAGAACAACCCTGTAAAGCTGTATACCATTTATAAGCAACCAAATACAATTTACTGGATTTATGAGCTTTTGATTGTGTCCTTGTTAAGTTATCAAGATTACATTATTTTCATAGCATTAAACATTTATTGTCAAATGTACGAGATGTGATAAAAAAAATACGGTGAATGAATTTTTATAGTAGCAATTACTTACGCTGCATCTATTTCAACTAGTATGTCTCATACCTTCATGTGTTGAGACAGGCAGTGACAAGTTTGAACACGTTCCAGCTTGTCAGTCTGCTTCTATAGCCGCTACAGAGAGGTCGTGTTTGCAGTATCTGTCGTGAAACATGGATCTTGAACAACCCATTAACTCTAAATTTTATTTCAAGTTGAAAAAAAGTGACTTCATGGCTAAAATTGTTACTGGGGATGAAAGCTGGGTCTATGGCTATGACCCTGAGACAAAAATTCAGAATTCTCAGTGGGAAACCTGTAACTCACCTCGCCCTAAAAAGGCTGTCAATCAAAGTCGAACAACAAGGTCATGGTCATTGTTTTTTTTCAGTTTTGAGGGCGTGGTGCGATCAGAGTTCGTTCCAAGGGGAACAACTGTAAACTCCAAATTTTACAAGGTGCTACTGGAACATTTGCAAAACAATGTGCGAAGAAAGAGGCCTAAAAAATGGACCAAGAGCTTTCTTCTTATCATGACAACGCGCCGTGCCACCAATTCGCTTTTGATTTGCGAGTTTTTGGCTGCTAAAAGCCTTCCTGTCTGTCCACATCCGCCTTACTCACCAGATTTAGCACTATGCTACTTCTGGCACTTCCTGAAAATAAGAAAATGTGCTAAAAGGGAAATGTTTTGACATCATTCCTGACATTGAGAAGGCCACAACAGAGCAGCTGAAAGCCATTCCAAAAGAAGCCTTCCAGAAATGCTTCCAGTTGTGGATTCAACATTGGGGTTAGTGTATTGTTAGCCAATAACAGTACTTTGAAGGAGATTAATCTATATTTAAGGTAACTTTTTTACTTTGTTTTTTATAACATAATTCACCATATTTTTTTATCACACCTCGTAAGTTAAAATTCTTCCAACAAAGGGTATTTAATTATTAATAAAGAAGTTGTTAGTGTACTGAAAAAATATAATTTTTTGGTAATTTTGTTGAACATAAAATTGCTAATTTGGAGTGTGTAAACTCAACCAGAATAGAACAAAGTAAATTTTAGATTGTGGATGTATTTGCAATAAATTGTATATTAATATTATGAGACTTATATGACAACAGTGGGTAAATCTAAATTGCCTACTTTGTTCAAATGAATACTAAGCCAGTTGAAATATACTTTTTTTATTTTACAGTTTTAACTCACTACCCCCTACAAACTTTTACAATTATTACTGATCTATTTATGAGTGTATTCTGGATGTAACATGTTTAAATAGCAGGACAAGATTAACTGGAAAACTAATTGAAGTTGTACGCTCAAGATAAAAACACTTTAATCTCAAAATAAAAATTAAAAAAAACAGTTTTACTAAATTTCTTGTAAATTTCATTACTAACATATAAAGACAACAGGCCAACAGACTCTGTTAGTAACTTAGATAAATTTATCTGATAATACTTATTGACTATTCAAATAATGAAAAATATTTTTATGAATAAAAGAGAGGTAAAATCCTGAATTTGACAATTATACTTTTGTTGTTTATTGACATTATTTTATATACTTCTATTATCTACACTTAAACAACTATTGGCAAATGCTTTATGTATAATCTTTAACCTTTATAAATATGGCACTTAAATTTTCTTCTTTGTCACTGTCTGTGTATTTTTTTAAAGGACAATAGGAGAATTACATAATAGTAAAATTGTGTGAATTCATTCTGCAATGTGAAATGTATCCTAGAAAAAAATATATTCATTTTTGGGATTATTAGTAACGTATGTATACTTTATTGATAAATCTTAATTTTATTAATTTAATTAAAAAATATTTTCTGTTGAATACAGTTAATTTTTATGGTTTTTTTTGTTTTATGCTATATATTTTAATTATTTGTCAATCTTTAATTAAAAATATTCTATGTTTCTAATCTGACACTTTGATTTTGTTTCAGATGTTTATTTATCTGACGAAAATTTTCGTATGGATGATCAGTATGTATTAACTGATTTATCATCTGTTGTAATTCGTCATGTTGAAGGGCCAAATGGTGAACCAGAAATGCGTTTTGGTTGTCCGACTTGTGGTCGAAGCTATAAACATCATTTTCATTTAACAGCTCATAAACGTGAATGTAGTAGAACACCATTATTTGAGTGTTCTCAGTGTAATAAGAAATTTTATCACAGTCGAAATGTTAGTAGACATTTAGCTAATGTACATAATGTTGGTGATAAGAAATTAAAAAAAAAATCAACAAGAGGGAAAAAACCTTCAGATTTAACATAATGTGGATTTATCAGAGTTTTAAGCAATACACTTTTTCTTGTTTTTTTAAATAATTGTGAAAAGGACAATCCATAATCGATCGGCTAAAAGTAGATTTTTATTTATTATTTCAATAATTTTTATGTTCCAATATTTTGAAGCATTGCGGTGTACCATTTTTGATATGTAAATTAATTTCATTTTTGTTTTTAATTTTTTATCGACTGTCTTGCGTATATTTTTTTTTTTTTTTTTTTGCTTTTGATAAGTCTACCTAAGGACCACATTACGATTTGATTTTCTTCTCTTTTGTTATTGCTGTTTAGTTCAAGTAATCTTATGAGTCTAGTAAAAAAAAGACTTAAACAAAAATCAGCATACCTGATGTCATATTATAAAAATATAACTGTATTCTAATTTATTACTGTGCATTCTTAGAACTATTTATTTTCTCTCATGTTACTTACTTTTTTCATAATGGATTTGTATGACTTTTTCTATTATTTCCAGAATTGTAATATATCTCATTATTTTTACTTAACACCAATCTTCATTTTGCAGAAGAAAACAGCAATTAAACAACATTTTTTTCATGTTGAAATTTCATTTCTACTATTTGTGTTATTACTATTTACTTCCTTATTTTATATGTAATTTGGAATAATTGTTTAAAGTTAGCTAATTAGAAAAAGTACTTTCATAAAATTTTGTTGACATTTTTATTACTCACCTGCTGTTGTAATTAAAAGAAATTAATTAAATTTTTCACTAAATATAAAATGAATTCAGTTAGTATTAATTTTTATATTATAGGAAACTGGTTGTCTATTTTTATCTTTTTATGACATCGTAAGCATTTGCTTATCACAGATGCCAGCAACTAAGTTATTTTTTGGAAAAAAAAAATTAAGACAAAAAGAAAACCTAAAATATTAAGTGAAATATTGGAAGGGCTTTTCCACATACTCTCATACTCTTAGTAATTATGTTATGATTAATAAATAATCTATTAAAATGTAAATTTCACATTTACTTTTTTCTATGAATAGTTTGCATATTGTGTGGACATCACTCTAGAGATTTAGAAATAGATTTTTATTCATTATTTCAAGAATTTTTATGTTCCATTGTTTTGAAGCATTGCACTGTACCTTTTTGTTATGTAAATTAATTTCATCTTTGTTTTTAATTTTTTTTGACTGACTTGCTTATTTTTTTTTTTTTTTTGCTTTTGTTATGGCTGCCCAAGGACCAATTTGATTTTCTTCTCCTTTGTTGTTTCCCCTTATCTTCCAGTAGTCAACGTTTATTTCCTTTCCTCAGCCACTTTGTTCCAGTTTTCTTATTCTTCCTACCTTGGAATCCTATTTTTTGCATATTTCTTCAAAACACATCTTTTTGTGTTACTTAATCCACTTTATATTGTTTCTGTCTAGATCTTTTTTGATTTCTTGAATCTATCTTGTTAGCTTCTTTTCCCAAAGAAAATTTGTTACATAAGCTTATTGTCATTCATTCTTATAAGTACCCAAAGAAAATCAGTCTTCTTTTTCTCATTGTTTCTAAAATTTTTTCCATGTTTTTATATACTTGTTTACTTTATGTATATAATTTTCCTCCTATTTTTATTTTTTTTTATTTACTTTATAAAATTGTATCTGAACAACAGAATGCAATAATTTATAAAATTATTTTTTTCACTAATTGCTTTGTTTTTCTTTAATGTTAAGTACTTTTGCAGAGATCTTTGCTTTATCAGAACATTTTATTCAAGAATTAAGTGCAAACAATTTATAGAAAAATTTGTTCTTTATTAAGAGAGGGATGTTTAAAATAAGATGAAGTATTTTGCTAGGATTAACTGCCGTGAAATGTAATGGCACTGAAGGAGATAGTAAACATTTTTTTTTTTTTTTTTTTTTTTTTTTTATAATTTTGGTATTTCAAATAATGTTTTTAATTTATTTACAATAAGATGTTTTGATAAAACAGATGTCTCAGTACAGAAGAAAAAACAAAACATTAATTAAAAACTTAATTTCATAAATAATTTTTTTCATTGTTTTTAATTTTTTCTTTAGTTAAAGGCAGTTAAATGTAATGTGTAATCATACTATTTATTTTAGAGTTTTTTTTTAATATTTTGTTTGAAAAAAGTTAATGGTGAAGGATTGTTGCACGTAAGAAGGAAGGTTTTAATATATTAATTATAATGGTTATAGATAGATGTATTTTTTGTTTTAGTTGATAATTGTTTGTTTTAGCTGAAAACTTTAATACATATTATTATTGTTATTAGTAATATTTTTAGAAAGCAGAAATTTTGTTATTTATTTAAAATACTGTATACAATCATTGAAATTAAAATTGCAGTTAGATTTTGTTAACTTTTGTACATTTCATAACATAACATGTGCAGTGTGCAGTCAATTCTTCCTCAAGAGATTATTTGCCACAGATACTTATATAATACGTATATATATATATATATATGGTTTAGAACTAAAAATTAAAATAAAATTCAACCTCTCTGTAACACAGAAGAAAGGAAAACATTCTTACCTTAATTTTACTTAAGTCAAAACGCTTTCAGGCCTAGGCCCATCATCAGTGACGAAAAATTCTTTAAAAATATTACATATATACATAAATAAAACTATAAAAACAAATTAAAAGAGAGTGAAAAAATTAAAATTATAAGAATAGATATTTGTATAGTCAAGTTTAAAAAGCCATTTGTGATTGATTTAAGATATCATTTATATCACAAATAGGTTTTTAAATTTGACTGAACAAATATTTGTTCTTGTAATTTTAATTTTTTTTTTTTTTTTTACTCTCTTACTATAATTTTATAGTTTCATTTGTGTATATATGCAATGTTTTTTAAAAATCTTTCATCACTGATGATGGGCCTAGGCTCGAAAGCGCTTTGACTTACATAAAATTAAGGTAAGAATATTTTCTTTTATTCTGTGTTGTGGAGAGGCTGATTTTATTTTTTCTTAACCAAATTTAGGCACAGAGGAATTATATAAACAGCAACTTAACCATTAAACCCAGTAAGAGAAAACCCCTAATAAAAAAATTAATACCAATAGTCTACTTATCTATAGCATAATTCATCATAATTCTACAATTACATCAACAAATAAAAAAGAAATAAAATTTAGAAAACATACACCCTAAAAACCACAATATTTGTAATAACACACTTCACTGCCATACTGGAATGATGTAAAACGTACATTTGTACGTTTTGTGTACACCACAAGTACATTTGTAAACAGTTTTACCAACTGCTATAAACCACTATGTCTTAAATTAAAACATCATCGTCAGTTACGATCTGTTGGTTAACCATTTCATACATTTGTTTAAATTTATAAATATTATATTTTAATAATCTCTTTTTTAAAGTTTTTCTTTTACTGTGTTTTGTGGTTAAGTTTTTTTTTTTTTTTTCAGTGAGTTTAATTGGTGCAGTTGTCAATACGTTGATGATTTATTTTAATTTTCAGAAATATATATAAGAACGCATCAGTCATGACTGATTCATAATTATGCCCAGCAAAAACTATTTAAAATAAATTATTGAAGATTGTTGTATATGTTCTTATGGTGTAAGTGCACACTAAGAAAGGCATTTTTTTTTTTAATTCCAAGTTGAAAGGGTTAAAATGGTGTAACAATGAAATTTACTAATTTTTTTTAATCTCTTGGTAACAAATGAAAATATCAACTTGAATTTTGGCAGTGTGTGTAATCTTCATATGAATAGCTAAAAACTAATTTATAATTTTTTTAAAAATTCGACCTTGAAATGGGTGACAAAAAGTAAAAAGATTTCAATAAATGATTCCAAATTTTTCCCATTTTTAGCAATATTAAATGAGATATTGAGTCGATTTTGGCTTGTAAATACTCTTGAGATAAATATATAAAAACCATTTTCAGGTTTGTTGAATATTTTAATGGGTAAAAAATCATGAATTTTTTAAATATTTTTTGCCATTTTATCCTACCATTATTGAATCAGTCTTTTTGAGATTTAGCCACATTGTGGTAGTAATTTATGTTTGTAATCCTGAATATGTCTCGTAAGTGAAGCATCAATGGAAAATCTACAAATCAATTACTGAGTCTTATACTGTTCAAACTGATTCTCTGAAAAAAATGACAATAGACTGATAGTTTTTATAAATTGAACAGGCTTTAATTTTTATTTATCATTATTCTCGCAAGCATGAGTTTAGTAAAAACAGGGGGATCCAGGGCAATTAGCCACCAGGCTAGATGGGGCAAGCGAAGTAAACCTTGACCGGCTATACATTGCCTGACCACAGGAAACTCAAGTAAGAAGTAGATACTAATTTGGCGTGTTATTGGCAATATACCTTGGAATCAATGAAAAATGGCATTTACACTGATTTCAGTAAGCCATGTGATTCTGTTAATCATGTTTTACTTAGTAAACTTAATTTTTTTGGATTTATTACACTATTATAAAATAATTATAATAAAAATAATTCTCTTGATCTGCATTGACCATATTATTTATTAATTTACAGGGAAAAATCAGATTTGCTTGTTCACTTACTATGTATAGAATTTTTAGAAAATATCTTTATAATAACTTGATTTTTCAGTAATTCTACTTGTTGATTATTGGATCATCTAAAATAATTGCTAAATATATTCTATGAATTAAAAAATTTCCTCATATTTTTAGTATGTTCTGCATAAAAGAAAAACTTTCAGTGGTATTGTAACACGTTTTAATCTCATGAGAAGATAAAAGTAAAGTCAGATCTGTTTTTGTTTCACTCCATAAAATGTATAATCTTGTAATTTTTAAATCGTGTAAATGGGAGTGAAAAAAGGCTGATGAATGACGATAAATAAAAGTGATGATGAATAACTAAAAAATTTTGTTTAAAAATAATTAGTTTTAAAAGTAAACTATGTGAATAGAAACATTGTGTTTAAAGTATGTTAATATATTTAATTATATAAATATGTTTAAAAATATGGATAAGTATTCTCTTGCAAGTCTCTTGTTTAAATATCTTGCCTTAATTAATACTGTCGTATACATTGTGATATGTATGTTTGCATTTATTTGTGTTAGAATTTTTTAACTCTTCTTGCATCTTGTTCTAAATAAATGAAAAATTATTTTAAGAGTCTATAATTTGTTTTTTAATTTAATTGCAGAGAGATTTGATTTTGTTCATTCGTTTGGATACTCCAAGTAAAATTTGCTTTATATTTATGATAATGTTAACTACTAAGTAAAAAGATGTTACTAACAAATTAATTATTATTAACTAAGTTATTATTTATTATTAGTATACATAACTATTTTGATTGAATGTTTAGTAATAAATGAAAGTAATAATTTATTTTAAATAAACATTTTTATGTTGTATCTTCAGTAAGTTTAGTTCAGTTAGTTTTTAAAAATCTATAGTTTTATACGAACTTCAGAGGGGTCATCGTGTACTACATTATACTTATTGTTATTTGTAAAGTCTTGTTATATTAGTTCTTCTTTTCAAATTAACTTATTTTCTTTATTACTTATCTTAATTTATGGCATCATTATTATTATTATTATTATAATATTGTAAATTGATTTTATTACAAAAATTTTAAAACACTATCAAATATTTTTTTTATATTTAATGAAAAAAAATACATATATGTTAATAAATATATCATACATTTATTTGGTTACTATTAATGGAATCTTATTTTTCCTGTTGACAATTTTTGTTTATTTATTAATAAATATTTTATTGAAAAAAATTTTTTGAAGTGGTGGTTGACATGCAAATAGTGATAATACTGTGGTGCAATGAGGTTAGAATCTGCTATTTATTTAATCAGTATCTATTTTTGTATATCACTTAATTATAATCATGAATACTGGTAAATAATGAAATATTTTGAATGATATGATTAAATGTTAAAATTGTAAAAATTCTAACATGCCTCAAATTAACAGAAATTTGATTTTCCAAAGAAAAAAATTACTTTCTGAGAAAAAAGTCTCCGACTAGTATCTCTTGTACATTTAGTCCTTTAAGTAAATTACAGTTGTGATGAAGATTGATAGACAATGTAAAGCAACAAATTAATGTATGTCTTTGTGTTATGAAAAATACATTATATAATGTATAATCATTAATGATATAACGTTCTCTGTCTAAAAATACAAAATATTAATATGTATAAATAATTTATTATCCTTATGAAAAAATATGACTTATTGAAAAGACTAATCAATATCATTTATTTTAATTAATTTTGTTTAGACAAAAAGTAATTAAAGACAAATAATGAGTATCATCTACTTTTATTACTAGGAAAATAGTTGAAATTTAAAGCTTTATGCACATAATTGAAAATTTCATTAAAATTTTTATTAATGAATTTATTGTACCTCTCATTACAACATAGAGCTTAAGAAGATATCTTCCCGATATATTTGAATAAAGAATAAATATTTGGATCTTACATGGGAATGCACATCGGTTTGAATCAGACTTCATCTCCTTTTTTCTTGTAACATTTTTTTTTAAATTTAAATATATTGATTTTTTAATAATTATTATCCTCTGATTGTAAAAAAAATTTGCAATAGACAATAATGCAATAATAACAGTAAAAAAAAAAATAAATAAAAATAAAAAAAGTATGAAAAATATCAGAAGTTATTAATGAAATAAAATTTTATGTACTTTTCATTAAAAAAAAAAAAAAAATGTATTTATGTAATTTCATAGGTGGTCAAGGAGATGATATAGTGTCCACATCAGATTTTTTTATGATAATCGTACTAACAGAGTAATAAACTAATTATTTTAAGTTTGTATGTATTTGGTGAAAAGAAAAATAAATATTTTACATAAAATTTCTGATTGTTGTGTAATAATTTTTGTTCTATTTATTAATTATATTGATTCATAATAGTTTACTAAAAACAATTAATGAAACATTAAAATATAATTGTATCTAATGTAATTAATTAATTTTAATACTATTTTGAAAATATTTACTGATTACTAATATTTATTTCTGTTGTAGGTTATTATTTGATATCGAATGTAGAAAATTTATTTCACGAATCATACAGCACTTTTACGCAGAGTCCATTAACAGATGATAAGAAATTTATGTGTAATGTTTGTGGTAGAAGATATAAATATAATCGTGGGCTACGTTCACATCAAAAACTTGTGTGTGGAAAGGAACCTAAGTTTGAATGTTATATTTGTTATCGAAAGTTCCATCTTCCTGGAAATTTGAAGGCTCATATTATATCCGTCCATAAAACTGTACCTCTTTCGGTATAAGTAAATGCTTATTTTCTGCTTATGAAACATTTTTATTTATTAGAGAGGTTTTACAAGTCATAAACTTATTGTGCTGATACAAATGGTGACTGCATCAAATGAAAAATTCAATAGATTTTAAGTTACTGCATTAAAAATTGTGTGAGTATAAATTTATAACATACTGTTAGGTTGATACATACTGAAATTATATATTTATTGCAATGATTATTATAATGTAATGTTTTGAATTTTTCTTTGTTTAAAGGAAGTATGGCTGGCAGTTTACATCGCTAGGGGATAAATATATTCTCCACATCTCTCCGCTTAGCAATTCTAATATCTTGAAAATCTATTAAATGAATCAAATATTAGAGTTATTGTTTGTATTCCATTTCATTTGCACGTTATTGTTGGTGAATAATTGTTATTCGATTATCTTTGTGTTGAAGTCAGTTAATTTCATGACTTACCTAATAATTTTTCAACTGGAGGGATCTAGATATACTGTAATATCTTGAAGATTGAAGGATGTGCAGTAGGGGTTAATGTTGATGATTCTATTACCAGGGTTTGTGTCACATGATTGTATAAAAATTATAATGGATTCACTATGCACTGCTTATCTCTTATATAGAAAGTTGTCATAAAATAATGAAGTTTGATATGACCCATAAAAAAGAAACTTATAAAATAATGAAGTTTGAAATGATCTACAAAAAAGAAACTTGTAACAGAAATCTGTATTTATTAAAGAATATTTCCATTGAACAGAATTTATTTCTATTTTTTTTCTCAGATGTTTTATTTGCTAAATTTATCGCCCTTTTTATTTTCAGTAATATTCTTAAATGTTTTTGTAAGACATTTTGTTTTAATTTTAATTTTTATAATATATATTATACGTAAATGATTTTCATTGATAATGTGTTGGCACTTGTGCATATGTACTCACTCGTAAACAAAAACTTCTTTATATATTTGATTTCTTGTTGTTCCTATAGAAAAGTATCTACACATGAAAGTGTCACAAAAAAAAAATTGATGTCCATATGTAGAATGATGATAAATTCCTAATTGATTTGCACTTCTGTAATGTGATCAGTAAGAGCACATATTGTTTCATCTTAAGTATGCTTTATTGATATCTATTATTGTTTTGCTTTAGTTTCGTATTAGTGTAAGTTTAAATTTAAATGCACACTTATGATTAATATGAAATATAATTTTGAAAATTTATTACAGTTCTTTTGTATTGGAAAACATAACGCATATAAGAAAAAACATTTTCATTGTTTTTGTAGTAAAAAATTATCTTTGATAAATTATTAATTATCTCTATTCTTTGATTAATTATCTGTATTGTTATTATTATCGTCTTTGATTTAGGTAATCTTACACTAATAACAGTTTTAACATTTACCTTGATTAATTTTTTTTTTTTTTTTAGGTTATAATTTTGTACCTCAGATTGATTGCATATTTAATGATGAACGAGTTGATTTTTTGTCTCAACCACTGAATAATGAAAGAAAATATATTTGTAATATATGCGGTCGAAAATATAAATACAATCGTGGATTACGTGCCCACCAAGAAAAAGAATGCGGAAAAGAACCTAAATTTGAGTGTTATATATGTTTTCGAAAATTCTACCATCGGTCACAGTTGAAGTCACACATTATTACCAAACATCATAAAATTCCATTCTCTCTATAATTTTACATAAAAAAATTCTAATAGTGATATGATGTTAAATATTGTCACTTTTATAAATAATGTACTGTGCTCTTAAGTTTAGATTTTCTGTTTGAAAACCTTATTAACATTGCATTTGAGAATTCTTCTCTGTAATTACAGTAATGAACATAATAATTTAAGTTTTGAGATTGTATTTTAAATTATATATAAAAGTGACAGTTGTATAAAAAGGTTAATTTATAAAACTTAACAAGATTGACACATTCCATTAGTTTTATTTCTTTTTTATACTTTTAATACTTCTATTATCTGTGTAATGTTATATAACAGGATACTGATTCAAGAATAAAACTCCTCAACCTACAGCTGTCGGAACATAGTAGCACAGCTCTATTTAGCCTTTATATCTAGTGCTGAGCGTTATTTTGTTCCACATCACTCTTTGCTCTGAATAAATGGTGAACTGAAATTTAGAATTATTTTATAGTCTATGGAAAGAAAAAATTTTAGGTAATTGAAAGATATGTATTTTTCTTGTGATTTAATAAGAAGTTTTTATCAATAATTATAACAGCCTTATGCCACTGTCTTAATCCCTGATTTTTGATTTCAGTTATTTTACTAGTAATGTAAAAAAAAAAGCAATTAAAACAATTATTTAATAACTAAGTGATTTATATATATATACATATTTATTGTTTTGTAAAAGTTTGTTTTTTATATACATTTTATTTTTGGATTTTAAACTACATTTTTTATTTATTATTATAGGTATTCTTTTGTTACCAAAGACTGAAAATAATATAATGTTCAATAGTGGATACTATAATTTTGTACCCATCCAACCAGACGACAATAAGAGATATTATTGTGAAAATTGTGGTCGAAAGTACAAATATAATAGTGGATTGAAACAGCATCAAAAACATGAATGTGGAAAAGAACCAAAATTTGAATGTCATATTTGTTCTCGTAAATTTTATTATAGTGGAAATATGAAAAAACATGTAATATTTGTGCACAAAGCGTTATAAATTTTGTTATCAATTTCTGTATATGTATAACTTTAAATTAGTTTATTTATTAAATGTTTTTATTTGAAATGTTACTGTTCAATGAAGTTATTTTTCTGCCAGTTTATTTCGTTTGATAATTTTAAGCCTAGACACAGTTTTTGCTTATCCTTTTCTAAGATTTTTACATTTTTAAATATATAATATTTGCTAAAGTCGCCTGATTTTAATTGCCATGTGGATAGAAATGAATGTGACTATTGGGAGATGATGGGATGATTATGCTGAGTTGAATCTGGAAGGGATTTGCACAGTCATTGCCCCAGCTAGGATAACTTTGACAAAAAGTGTACATGGAGTTTATTGGTTTCATCTTTATGACTATAATTATTATTTATTTGTTTATGAAAGAAACTTTGTTTTATTTGTGTTGATGGTTTATTTTTTTATATGAGTATTATATGAGTAGATGTAAAGATGGGCAAGTATGAGTTGCCCCTGACTTGTATTATATTTCCACTAAATATTTCTATTAAGTATTTTCATTGAATATATATTATACAAGTCAGGAACAAATATATCTGTATACTCATGTAAAAAAATCAACCATCAACATAAATAAAACTCTTACAAGTTTCTTTCATAAACATAAATAAATTATATATATAAATGACTTGAGCAATGAAGCAAGAATTACAAGACTATTGTGCCAAGCTTGCTAAGGAAAGTGATGAGTGATATAATTTCTTGTCAATTATGCTTATCCATAAGTCAATTATGCTCATCCATGTAAGCACAGGCTTGCTGAAATACAATTGATATTCATTTACAATGACACTTCACTTTTTTTATAACAGGGAATATTAGCTATGATGGTTAGTTTATAATGAATATCTTTACTAAGCGGAAAAAACTCTGACTAATGCCATCCGTAACTCAGATATTTAACATGTAGCACAGGCACAAAGAGTAGAAATGTAAAGAAACAAATTAATAATATCTCTTTCTGAGAGAAATAATTCATTAAAATATAATCTCACTTATGAGTGAGATGGGAAAATTACTATTTTCTAATAATTATGTCAAAATTGATGATAGATGTTGAAATTTCATGTAAAACAAAATGTATTCATTGATTGAGAAATGTAGCTTTGGAATTTGTAATGTAGTCAACTATGCAAAGTAATTTTTGCATTTTAATTAATCTAGTTATTAGGTTACAAATTGTAAAAGTTAATATTCTAAAACTGTAGTCAACTGATAGTTGCTTTGAATGATAGTTTTACACTAGGTTTTTTACAAATTGTGGTTGTGTAATATTTGTAAGAAAAAATATATTTTCCTGTTAGTATTATTTACTTTTTGAAATATAATTTAATTAAAATCTTTTTTAATTGTGTATTTTATTTTTAGAGGTGAATAAAAATTGTATTAAGGGTATTTGACTGAAAAAGATCAATGATTTGGAAGGTTCTGTCAAACAAATAAAGTGAAATAATATATATATATATATCTTTTGGAAATATTAGGGG
Source organism: Zanna intricata (assembly GCA_010016005.3). NCBI lineage: Eukaryota > Metazoa > Arthropoda > Insecta > Hemiptera > Fulgoridae > Zanna > Zanna intricata. Next base: position 25,124 of record JAAAKQ030064470.1, read on the forward strand.
AGATGAAAATATGTTTACTTCTTTACACAAAGAAATGGTATTGACTTTGTGTACTTTATTAATAATAATCATAATTATACGTTGGATTTGTACTCTTATGTGTATTTTAAGTGTCATAACTGTAATGGTTTAATGTGAATTGATATGAATCTTAGGTTTCTCACAAAAACATCATACCCAGTCCTTATAATAACCTGCATCTCATCTCAGACTTAATTATAAAGTAAAGGTGTCGTTTGATTTTGTTACACACACACACACACACACACACACACACTTGTCCTCATATTTGTTATAATATTATTTGCTACACATGCTCTGTAA
>JAAAKQ030064471.1:0-15675 GCA_010016005.3 Zanna intricata
AAGAAAAGCTGCAGAGGCTAGGGCCGTGGGGACGCCAAACCCCAAAGTCTTAAAGAATAAGACTCCCCGTCGGGGGTCAAAGTTGTGCTGCGCAGTGAAACCTTCGATCAATTCACCGCCATAATCCGTGATCCCACTGTACCAAAGAGGTGATTTGGCGTTCGCTGCGAATTCTATCAAAACTGGAAGCCTGTTAGCAGTCTGAAAATTCTATCCCATCTTTCCAAATACTGTTCAGTGTTATCCTTGTACTGACATACACGAGCTCACAACAACTAGGTCCAAACAATTCACAACAAGCTTAATAACGATGTGATGCAAGTCAGAAGCTTTCCGTATGAAGACGCCATGTAAAGACTTTCTGCGCAGGACAGAGGATTTACGGACACCAAAAAAATACTTCTTCCAGCCATGGACGCCTGGAAGATCTCTTGACTACGTACGGGTGTAGCAGAAGTACATACAATATCAAGGCTCCGCTTTTCGACAATCTCACTTAGCTGGACTTGGGCAACATAGGCACTCTGGGAATTTAAAAAACCGAAAAAATGAAAGTACTGCTCAACAGCCTTCAGATACACACCGCAGTCCCTGGTATTGGCTGAAGGCCTAAGATTTTTGTGTAACCTTTCATAGTTTACGTAAATAGGAACCTCTTTCTTCTGCGATCAGTAGTTACCCTTGTGGCCCCTCTTCTTCACATGCGCGCAGACTGATGCATGTTTTCAGAATTTCGCCTCGTGGCCAAAACTACAAAATTTAAAACAACGCTTTACGTCAAGTGTTGTTTCCCTGACAAGACAAGATATGAATTCCGAAATAACTTTCCCTGAGCCAAGAATTTCTGGACGAGGCCAGCTTATATCTTGAACATAGATAGATATATCGGATATGGTACCATCGGACACCACGTTTATCAGTCCTGAAGACCAACTTGCATTCATTCTCGAATGAAGGCAGATCCGTGTTCTGTTCTCGCAAGAGATACATAACCTCCGTATCTCACAGGATCAAGTCAATATTACACGATGACTCGGACCTGGGCTTTCGCTTGAGGTATACCTTGACCTCAAGCGTTTTAAAAGACGGAGACTCGATGATGACCCACCCTGTCTCTTTGTTGTCTGCAACTACCATTAGACCCTTGCTGGTGTCTTTGATGTCCCTTATCTGCAAACCTTTCCGGCTGTCACAAAGGAGAACCTGCGATTCCTGCTTCAACTCTTTTGGACTCTCTAACATATTCTGAGTTATCCTAAACGAGAAATTAGAGAAGGAATTTAAACGTTTTGACCTTAGCCTTGGATCGGACCTTAGCCTTGGATTTGACCTTAGCCTTGCGTGTCCCACGCAAGAGTCTCAGAACTCAACTTGGTTCCCAGAACCAAGTTGAGTTCTGAGTTTTCTTCGTCAGGTAAACGTACATCCTTATCATATTATAAAGTTACCAAGTACCATGAACCTAACATATGATGATTCGCAGTACTGGATATATATTTCGGCCGACGCCGTATCCTGCCTCCTCTGTAAGCAATCGTGGCATGTAGCGAAAAATTGTAACCTAGAAGAGGGAAACAACTGCAACCTTGAAGTGTCTTCAGACAGTACAGACCATCCGGAATTAGAGACCGATTTTCCTAGCCACTAACCTCCTATTGCACCGTGTAAGGTAGAAAAGGTACATACAGAGCGTTGTCCACCAACTCCAGCCCTGGCGATCATCGGGGAGACATCAAGAATGTAGCGGAAACGCCGAGCAATCCTAACCAGAGACTTTTCAGTAAAATAAGATCAAAGAAGCCAACAAAGGACAATGACAAACTTCACGAGTTCCTAGAATCCCTAATGGAAATCTTCCAAGCCAATGATAAGTCCCCCTCCTGAACTATGTTAACTTCAAAAGCTTCCTGGAACGCTGCAAGAGAAGCTCAGCAGTACTGGAGGTAACACTAGAATACACGTACTGTACGATGCATGAGTTACATATTGTTCATACATATGGTTCGGGAAACATAACTGAAAGTACCGGAAAGGTGTATTAAAAATAGTTTTACGCTCGTGATAAACAAACTGAAGCGATATCTTTAAAAAAAAATGAGTCAATAGAGGCTGTTGAAGTTACGAGCATATCCGATGAGGATTCCAACAACTCCAGCGCAAAGATGCCACTCATCGATAGTCTGCTGGTCGATCCATTTATATTGTCATCTTTACGAAGAATATCTCATACACAGGAATATTCACCATATTAGTGATTCAGTTCTTCAATAATGGTGATCATTGTGCAATGGTGGTGATGGGTTCCACCATCAGAGAGAAAATTTGCAGTTTCTTATTAATTGGCTTGGTCCGATTCTGATGATTCTTAATCCGACTCTGTTATGCCTTTAAGAGGCTAATTTTAAGAATAACTATTGTGCATTAGTGAAGGGTTATTACGATGTTCTCAAAAACAGATTGGACGTTTCCCTCGCCAGAGGTCATATAGTCATCTACATCAGCGATAGGCTAAGCAATAAAGACATTCATCTAAAAATTAGACTTGAAGATTTAGCTGTGACTTTGACGCTTATGTAATATCAACCTACCTATCAGTCGGGAGTTTACTGTAGAGAAACTAACAGACACAGTAAGGCAATTGACGAATCCGTTTCTACTAATGGGTTATTTTAATGACAACAGAATCGTATGTGACTGCAATAAGTTAGACGTAAGTTTGAGGAAAAATTTTTCGGAGTCCGGAGCTTGTTTTCCTAAACCTAAACATAGACACCTCATCAGCTCATAGGGATCTTTACTGCCATTGATCTAACCATATGTGACGCCTCATCAGCTCATCACTTTGAATGGGGAGTCCTATAGGAACTGTGAACCGAAGAGTAAACTCTAAATGGCTATTGCAACAGGCTGATTAGAATAGATTTAAATTCTGAAGACGTTGTTGATCTCCATCTAACAGGCGATGGGGAACAAATAAATTAATATGTTACGGACTTATCGAATCTTTTAATGCGCGCTGCTGAAGTCAGCACACTCAAAACATTTAGGCTCACTGATAAAAAAAAAAAGGATTCCTTGGTGGAACAACGGTGGAAATTAGTTATTCAAGCATCAAAAAATGCGTTCAACAGAAAAAATGGCATCTGAATGAGGTATCCTTTGTAGAATACAAATAAAGTCTCTCGAATCTTGGAGGACTTCTTGGACCCAACTTCTTGGTAATTACCGATTCTATGTGTGTACTTGGGAGTTTGAGATGAAGAAATTTGAATCCATCGTCCAAATAATTTATGATACCCTCTCAAGAATAAATAAACCTATAAGATACTATAAGTAACTATAAGATAAAACTATAAGATTGTGTGAATCCCTGGCCATTGCGGCATCCTTAACCGTTGAGGCTGCCCATAGAGCGGCAATAAATTGCCTCCGAGCAGAATTAATGTGACAGCAACTTCATAAGAACAATCAATGTTAAACTATGTTCTCGCTGGAATACGTTCTGGCTGTTAAATCCTCCTAAGGCCTAAAGTAGCATCAGGGAGAACGTGTTCGAGAAATCTTTTCTCCCAAGCAACAGAAAGGACCAAATCATCCTTCGGCTTGTAAACTATGCTTACCCATTCTCATCTATTTGGCTCTTCTCAATATTCATAAAAATAAACAATTTATTTGATAATTTCCAAAATAAAGCAAGTAATAAAAGTTTCAATTTCAGATAATTCTGAATATGGTCATTGTTTACAAAAATGTTGTCTTAAGAGTCTACAATAGAGCATTATTATATATTTTATGAATAAATTTTGTTACTAATGATAATATTACTTTTTGTAAGTTTATATCAATCTCTAACCCATTATCAATAATAAAGAACTTGTATTAATTTCAAGAGTGTTATACCTCGCTTTGAAGACTTTATATAATCTTAATACAAGGTTCATAATAACCTATTAAATTAATTAGGGAAAAATTAATCTCGGATCCTTTCCCTTATACAGAACTTTTATTGAGTCGAATATTTAATAGAGAGTTGGAATATAGTTACTTTGAGAGATTCAAGCTTATCCTGCATAATTTGTTATCTTGAAATAAGAGATCAAAACCTGATCTTTTGGTGCAAGAACTATTTATCATAACTTCATTTATCTTATTTTCAAACATGAATGACGTCATCAATTGAATAAAATACGGGTAAAGATATGTGAAGTAAATTGAATTTAAAATTAGAATAAATTTATTCTAATTTAAATTTAAATTAGTCTTAAATCATGTATTTAAACAAAACATTTACCTCCATTCTTTCAGAGAATAAAAATAAATAAAATTCAATTATATACATGTTTTTATTAAAAAATACTGTTGAAATTCTCACATATAGAATTAGTGCATTTAATCTAATTTAATTTAGAATATATTTTGAAATGAAATTTATTTTTCTGTAACATACCGATAAAAGATAAAGAATTGAAATGAAAATAGTCATATGTGTACAGATGTAAAAATATATATGATTTTCGAAAAGGATAAAATAGCGTCTTTATATGTTGTACAGAATACTTTGATATATCTGTTCCAATATAATCTGTCTTGTATTAGCATTTATTTTCATATCTTTGTTGGATTTTCTGTGGAATTTAGAATGGTTTGACTGCTAGTCTACATTATTCATTCAACCTGCGTAAGATATTTTATTATTTTATATGAAATAAACATCTTTCTAAGTTAAGATTTATTCTTTTATTTTAACTACAGTTATATAATATAACTTTAGTTTCAGAGAATAAACAGTTTTAATGAAATTACCATTAACTTCTTTGTTTTAATTTTGAGATTAACAAAATAGTTAGATTTTTATTTTAGTATTTAATATAACTATTAAAATGATATTCATTGCAAGCATGTTAGGTTTTTTTTTTGTGGTGACAGTAATTAATAAAATATTCTTTAAAGAAGATAACAAGATTAAAGAGAGAGTCTCACGATCGTCTAACGATATATCGTTATTTATTTGCACGATAATAGATCAGAATAAAAATATCGTACAAGTGTAATATATTCTCCCTCTCTTTATCTGTTTAGCCTCCAAAACTACCGTAAGGTAGTTCTGGAGGCTAAGGAGTTCTGGAGGTATCCGTAAGGAGTTCTGGAGGTATGAATGTAGCCTCCAGAACTACCGTAAGGTAGTTCTGGAGGCTACATTCATACACATCGTCCTCATTCATCCTTTGAAGGATGAATGAGGACGATGTGTATGAATGTGAATGAAGTGTATAGTCTTGTACAATCTCAGGTCGACCTGATTGATGCACGGAGACTCCTTTCACACTATGACTGGAGTGGGTGGGTTGTACACACAGACACGAAGGAGTCAGGGGAACGGACAGCCTTCTTCAGCGCAATCGTTTGTCATAGCCGTGGATGGGTGGTTGTGATAATGTAGGGAGACTCCTATCCCCGGGACGTGAACACAGACGTACATGTAGACTGACAATGAACGCGCCAAAGTTGTCGGACAATCCCCGCTGCGACTGCGTTATGCTCAATTGCGGTTCCGGTCTCTAGGTGGAGAAGAGCGGTGAGGAAGGTCTAGTCGGTATGGGGCAGGTCATATACGTCTAAGAATATCTTGGCGAAGCCTGTTAGCCTGTTAGCTAGCCCGGGACGGATAGCTGCCCGGGTCCGAGCCCTACACAACCCCACGAAGACTCCTTGGTGGCGTGCGTAAATGGCATTCCTTCATCATCGTCAAAAAAAAAAAAAACTGATAGTATTCCCTAGAAGGGTTTCATTAATTAATGCAATTTTCTAGAATTTCTATGGGCAATTTTTTAATTCTTAATTATAGACAATTCTTAATTACAACTCTCAGACTTTTTACAAAAATACAGGTCCTTAAAAAATGCAAGAAATTCTCTTGTAACATTAAAATAGGATAAATGTACATCTTAGATACGAAAGGTTATATATTTAACTGAAATGATAATTTTATATTTTTTCTTCTAAAATAATAGTCATAAAATAAGTTTTTTTTTATTATTTTGTAAAAATTCAATCATTTTAAATATATTTTAGGTAACATTTTATTGTAATATTATCTCTATTATTTTAATCTGAACACAATTAAATTTCTCCAGAATCTCTTTGATACCATTAGAAATTAAATACCGGATGATTATACAACCAGAAAGTCAGACTACATAATTTGGATCAGTTTACCCAGAGTCAGTCATAAGAGAAGCAACTCTACGTTATAAAAGAAAAACTCACAGTACTTTTTGTTGATAGTTATCTCATCCATGAATTTAATATGTGAGACTAAAGGGAATAGTGTGTTGAAATGAGATAAATATAAACGATTGAAACTGTGTTCCCCTGTTTCCTGCTATAGCACTTTCATGTAGAGACTACAATTGGAATGTAGTAAGACTATAATAATTTGATGGAATCGTATTCCTTGGCGACATAAAAGGACTAAGAACTTAAGGTGAAACCTTCATCTTTAATTGTTAAATCGATAACTGGATCGTGTGGTTAATTAACTATAACTTTCAAAACCGTTTCCTACTTATGACAATATAATTGGGCAAAGAACCTCTGCTTTAACCAGTCAGATATAAATAGGGCTACGAAGTGGCCTCAACTAGTCGATAATTGAACGGTCTATAATTTTTTCTAATGATTGCTTTTAAGTTGTTATTATGTTTATGACGAATGCTTTAAGATACATTGTTAATACATATTGTTTTAAACTGTTTATTACATTATTTAAAGTAAAATATATTTTGCGATTATATGATTTGGAAAACAATTATAATCAAGTGGACTTCATTTAAGGATATTGGGGGTAAATAAAAATAAATATTGTAGGACTAACATTTTAGCTTGTAAAAAAAATAAAATGTGAGAAAAAAATTTTTTCTTAAAGAAATTAAAAAATTATGGCTTTCATTCTTAAGAATTTAAAATCTATGACTCAGATTTTTAAAAAAACTTTTTTTTTGTTTTTTGAAGGAATACATTCTAATCAATTATTAAAAAGAAAATGTGACAAATATCATTATTTAAAGGGTATTAGTTTTATGTTAGTTTAGAATAAGTAAAAAATAAAGGAAATATTAAAAAATTGAATCTTCATGTAACGTGATTAATTTCAATTAAATAACAAACAAAATTTAAAATGAAGTATTTTTATTGAAAATTTTCAAAAGTAAATGATGTACAAAAGCCGATTCCACAAATTTTAATTTTTAATCGGGCAAGTAAAAACACTATTTTTAAACAATTTTAATCTTTTAGAATACAGTTAAAAAGTAATAAAACATTATAATTTACAGAGTGAAGGACTTCATTTAAGGATATTGGGGGTAAATAAAAATAAATATTGTAGGACTAACATTTTAGCTTGTAAAAAAAATAAAATGTGAGAAAAAAATTTTTTCTTAAAGAAATTAAAAAATTATGGCTTTCATCCTTAAGAAAAACTTTAATTTTTGTACGAGATTACAAGAAAAATAATTAATTTTAAGATTTAAATAACATCTTTCAACCTTTATATAAAACAATTTTTTTTTAAGGATTTTTGGAAAGAGAAACCTATTTTAGTTTAATTATCACCATTTAGCCTCGAGTTTCAAAAAGTTTGAGTTAGACTTATCAACTCATAAACGAAAGTAAATTAAATTTTTAAAAAATCAGAAATCAGAATTAGTTGATTTAATATGACGGTTTTTTGCAAAATACTTGAATAAAACAATCTTGTTTTTTTTTTTTAACTTCCGGAACAACAATTAAGTACATCTTCAGAGGAATGAGATGAATGAATTGTAGCATGTGTGAAAAATGCCATGCCTGACTGGGATTCGAACCCGGGACTTCCGGATGAAGGCCGAGACGCTACCACTCGGCCACGGAGGCCGGCCTGAATAAAAAAATCTGCATTTCTTGTTCAAGTTTCAAAAAATTTCGGTTAGATTCATTAAATTTTTAAACGAAAGTAAATAAAATTTTTTGAAAAAAAAAATCAAAAATCATAATTAGTTGATTTAATATGACAATTATTTTGGAAAATATTTTAATCAAATAATTCTTGTACTACTTTTGCACACTTTTTTATTTCTCTTAAAACATACAATGTAAGGGTTAATAATTCTTTTATTATTTAATAAGTAATATTATATATAAAATAGTTTTTGAATTATTATTATTATAATATCAAAGCTTTGTTTTTATCCAATCAACTTGTGTAAGCACAATAATTTATGGATTAATGCTGGGGGAAATATAATAAGATTTAGTTCTGAAAGTTAAATTAAACTTAATATATTTAAGCATTAATTTTCTGAAACTTCGTTATCACAATCAATGATTTATAATGATCCTTTAAAAATATATTCCATTAAAGAATTTTAATCTTCAATAAATAATATTTTATTCCTGCTTACGTCGTGATACCACATAAAACTATTGGAATAAGTTTCAAAACTTTCACGTTAGTTATATAACGTGGAAAGTTTTCTTCATTTTTACAGATTTTCATATTTTTGCGGATTGAACAAAAAAAAAAAGAACATGTTATACGTACTTATATTTTACATTTTATACAGCTTTTACGTTTGAAAAATTTGTTAGTATGGTTTTAGAAACAGTGATTTTTATTATTCTTTCTTCTTTTTTTTTTTATCTATAAACTTTTCTATTCTTTTACTAAGAGAAAAATATAATCAATAATTGAAGGTTAGAGTACATTAGAAAATTTTTTTATCGTTTATTTACCTTAGTTAAAATCACTTGATATTTTTTTAGGAGTTTAATTTTACTATGGACATATGAAATCTATTTAATTATATAGATAAGTTTAAATTTATAACACTGTAAAGAATGAAAACGCGATAAACATAAATTGAAAAAAATTGTTGCAGGCAAATTAAAAGTAATATTTTTTGAAAGGCTAAAAATGAATCAGCTTTTTTTTTTAATGAAATAGAGTTTATATGTTATTTAAGGTTACATAATAATCATACTTTACTATCAAGATAAAAATTTAATAGCTTTGAATTTCCAAAATTTTTAAAATAATTAATCGCAAAATTTCATCGATTTTCAGTTGTAATGTATACTTTATACGCCTAAAATAACTTAGTTTATTAAAACTTTCTACCCAATCTGTGAATATAAACACAGTAATGTAGGGAGTAAATCAGGGAAATATAAGGAACTAATTTTTATTTTTTAAGTATTAAAAAAAACCTTAATTCTTTTATTTGTGAATATTTTTCAAAATAATTTTGAAATTATGATTGGCCATTTTGCTAAGACTTTCTTAATGATTTCATCATTTATATATTAGTTTTACGATTATTTTGAAGTTAATTTTTCAATTTCTTTTCAAAGCAAATGAAAATTAACTTAGAATGAACGTTAGAATAAATTTGATTTTGGCCATTTCTGTATATTGAAAGTTATTAAATTCAAGTAAAAAAATTGGCAAATTATTGCTCTATAGTAATTTTAATAAATATAGTAATAATAAATCCTGTTTACAAATTAGAAATATTTTAAAGAATATCTAATGACATAAACGGTTACTTGACTGAATCAGAGAAATAAATACAAATAAATTTTATCCAAAATTATTTTATCTATTATTCTGAGATTTTTTTTGATATTTGTTAACTTGTATAAGCTTATTAATTATTTAATATTTTTATCTTTTATCTTTATTTTTTTCTATCTGAAATCTCCACCCTTTTCTACAGAGCTAATTAATTAAGTTTAATAATCTCACAAGTCGTACAGATCTTATCGCAGCACCTGGTTTTCTTCCTCGTTAAAATTAATATTGGTATCTCTTTCATTTTTTTCTTTTTCCTGATTAAATTATAATTATATTTGAGATATAATTATACCTGCTGCCTAAATAATGAAAAATTTTTAGAATTTATTTTAAAATCTTGAATAGCTAGTTCTCGTTTACATTATTTTTAAAATTACGAAATTTCAATTTATTATTGCAATCAGCTTCAGTGAAAATCAATGGATTTATCAGATCTACAGATCTTAATAGCGTTTTCAGGGTTACTATAAATAAACTTACTTCTTTCTTCATTGCCCTATACGGAATATTTCAACGTTACGTAATTAATTGAAACGTCTTTCACTAAATCTATGAATGCAGTAAATATGGTTTAGTATCGTTCTAGTGTCGCTCATCATTTAGGTCAAACCAGTTTGTGTTTTATTTTTAAATGCTTTAACAAATTTTACGACATTATAAAAACAGACGTGTTTCATAATTGCGTGTATTAATTTTATAAAGTCATTCTTTTTCAGTAGCTTTAAAGCTGCATAATTTTAAATATGACCATGTTGGTTGAGAGATGGCGTAACTGTACATGTACATGGAGTGTTTTGGATAACGAAACAACTAGCGATCACTTAGCCACAATGCTGGAGATTGAGGACTACACCCTCCCAATTTATACGTGCGATCAGCCTCGACGATTAACATTACGCTAAGTGGAAACATTAGAAAATAAATTGTAACGATAATTATTATTTCAGGTTGATTTTTAAATAAGATTTTAAGCTAATAAAAGAAAAAAAAATCGCTAGTATATAATTTTCATCTGTTAGTTGCTATTTACAAACAAAACAAAACAAAAAGTAATAAAATAAGATTTTCACATAGTAGAATAAAGATATACTTAAAAGTGAAACAATGAAATGTGAATTCTAACTAGTTATAGAAATTGTTATTCAGCATTTCTGAACGTTTGAACGTTTAAATTATAGTAAACATCATGTCATATAGAATATTATATTACAAGATATTCTGAAAATTAACATCCATTAAAACATTATCTATAAATACCCATCGGGTATTTACAGTATAAACTTATACATACAGGGTGATTCAGAAGGCTAGGGCATTACTTTGACAACTGATTCTAGAGGCTAAAAATAAGAAAAAAGTTCATATAAACATAGGTCCGAAAACGCTTCTTTAGCGAGTTATACAAGTGAAAGGTGTCGCCTGAGTTTCAGTTCCTCCGGGTAAATTAAGGCTTTCTGAAATTCTGGAAGGACAATTAAGGGGCAAATTCAATTGTTTCTTATGTTTTTTAAGCTGGGAAATCGAAAAAAAAAATAGGTCCCAGAATTGTATCTCTCTTAGTTTCTAAGATATCTCATGTAAAACGCCAAAAATAGGGTAAAAAAACACATTTTTTTTAAATTTGACTTATAACAACGTTTTAAATTGGCAATAAATAATACATTTTTATTAGAAACAATTTCGATATTTTTTAAATAAAAATTAAAAACTACTCTACGATATTTATAATTATTTTTGGGAACAACCAAAAACATCCACAATCTTAAATTTGTTTCCCTTAAGGCAGATAAAAAAAAAGTGAAAGTATTCGATCTAAATTACTGCAGTCTATAAGAAGAAATTAAGTATTCCCTGAACGGTTTTCAGTACACTTGATAAAGAATATTTTTGATAAAAATTAAACCAAATTATTTATTGTGATCAAACTTTACATAATTTTTAATTTATTCTTAGCGTTCATAAATTCTAATACATTTGAAATAATATTAGTATTACGAAGAAGGTATATTAAGTAAATTACTGCGTTTTCAAGCAATGATTTACTTAGCACTACTAATCGATTTTTTCTTTATCTGTTGAACCCCTGGAACTACCGTAAGGTATTACTTCAGAGGATAAATGAGGATGATGTGTTTGAATGTGAATGATGTGTAGTCTTGTACAATCTCAGATCGACCATTCCTAAGAAGTGTGGTTAATTGAAACCCAACCATCAAAGAAAATCGGTATCCACCGATTTAGTATCCAAATCCGTATAAAAATTTTTATCTTTACTAGGATTTGAACCTTAGAACTCTCGACTAATCGATACTATATTAATCTTCTAATCAGTACTATTAAAAAACTTAAGTAAATAAGGTAAGAGAATTTTCTTTTTTTCCTTTTTGTGTAAAACAAATTTTGCTTAAAAAAGTAAAAATTTACTATTTGATGGGTTTAAGTAAAAAGAATTACTCAGTGGAACTGCTTAGTAGTAATAAAAAATTTCTTTAATTTATATGTTCCATATGAAATTTATTTAAATATTTCATGTGAATATTATTAATTTTAATAATTTTTTTGTTATAGTTAATATTATTTATTCAAGTTTTTATTCATTGAATAGTTTTCCTGCTTTTATTTTTAACACATTCTTAGGCTTTCAGCGGATGAGTTTAAGAGCCAGTCATGAAAATTGTATGTGGTATTTCATATCCTTTCAGCAGCTGATAAAAAGAAAGAAAAGGTTTTTTTATTTACCCGTGAATTTATGAGGATGGAGTCATATATCAGGTATGAATACGTAATTCTGCATAAAAGGATGATTTATAAAAGATGAAGCAAGTGTACACTCTTCTAGAACTTTGTTGGAAGATAATAGATTCTTTTGCATCATCATCATCATTATCACTGTTATTATTATTATTATTAGTTTTACTACTACTACTACTACTACTATCGCTTCCATTACCTACTATTACTATTACACTAATCCTATAAAAGAAGTAAAATTTTGATAAATTATTTTTTGTTCCGTAATTCATCTCTGGTAGATATACTAATGTAATGAAACACATTTACATCTCATGTAGTTGAATCAGTATGTGTCAAAAGAGAAAAATATGTATTCCTTTCCGTAATATTTTCATATTGTCGCAGTTACCATAATATGTAAATATATTCTCAACGACATAATAATATTTACTATTACAATAAGTTTACAATGTATGTGTACGTTATATGTTGTACACTTATGTTACTTGAACATACGTTATACACGAGTATATTTAAGTATTATATTTAACGAAGATCTTCTTTTTGTTTTAAATCTCAAGGATGTTTTTCATAATTCTGAAAAAGTTGTCACTTCATCTAAAGATAACATCTCATAAATCTGTCATTTCACTCAACTCAAAGCTTAGAAATCTGTGTGAAACATTTTTACTCAAGTTTTATTATTTCTATAAAAGCATAGAATATGGTTGATAATTTAATGTATTTAGTACGTTTTAAAATCGATTTATCAAGATTTTATAACATCAGTAGATATAAAAATAACTGAATTTTAAGAAAAAATTAGTTATCGAAATTTCATATTCTTTGTTAATTAACCATTAAATTAAATAAATAAATAATTATATTCTATTGATATATATATATATATTTTATTTTAATTTTATTTGTTGTATATTCTATTCTTATTTTATATTCTATTGATTGTGCTTATGAAAAGAACATTCTGACTCAATAGGGGAAGTCACCCTCTATATGGCCGTATCAGTCTCCACGCCACTCTCTCATACCTAACATTTATGGGCTATACCGGAGGTCATCTTCAGAACCCCAGCAAAAGACATCCTTAAGCCTTGTTGTTACTTTGATCAGGATGCCACCGATGCGAATATTACATATGATATTCCCATCAGTGTACTACTGGGGAATGAACTCTTTAAAACAATTCTCATTTATGTCGAGTCTTTAACTAGAATGAGATACATGAAGGAAGTAAAATTAAAAACGCAACCAACTACCTGATAGATTAGAAGTTGAGTTCAATACATAATTATAACATAACATAAAATAATAAATAAAAATAAACTTAAAAATACAACTAAATATACAAAACGTTCAAAAAAACACCAAACTTGTAACACAAGAACAGGAACAAATCTAAAACACAGGAAAGGCTAGGCGGAAATACGTTCTCTTGCCAGGAACTCGATGAATTTTTCTACGATTACCCATTCAGCCCGGTTTCAATTCTCACAGAGATCTAATGTCAAACCGACATATAGTCTCCGTAAGCATTAGTTCATATTTAGCGAATTCGTAAATTACATGGTATGCATCATCTGTTGTCCACAGTCTGGACACATATCTGAATCCACCAGGCCAAATCTCTCGATAGAGTCTGTCTCGGAAGACGCCATGATTGGAAATAAATTGCGTCACATACTTGTTAGGGTAAATCCAAGGGTCAACCCGTAAACCAACGACGTCTGGGAATCCATCAGGCCTGCCATAAAGAATTGTCATGTCATTCTATCTCGCGAATTTTTCTGAAGTCAGTTCAGCTGACTGTGAGCAACATAACACTGCTGCTTTTCTTACCAATTATATCTATCGGTTTCACACCTGCAATCACCAAGATTGCATCACGTGAAATAATACGGTAAATTCCCTTTACCATTAATAATATAAGGCTTAATAATAAATTGATGTAACTTTTAAATTTTAGCTTATAGGCCCAAACAGACGCTGCATGTAGCATAATTGGATCGCACACGCCCTTAAACAGGATACTCATAGTCTTAAAATTAAGATCCCATACAGGATTGACCACTCGTCCAATACCAAACGACAGGAGTTATCTCCTACGTGATTAAGATACTTCTTGAACTGCAGTTTCTCGTAAGAAACACCCCGATGTTCTTTTCAACTTGAAAATATTTAATACGAAGGCCTGGTATCGAAACACGAACCTAACACCAAACACGGCCGAACGGTTTTTAAGAAGTGTCATCGTCATCTTCTCCAGTTAGTATTACAAAATCACAGTAGTTTTATTAAAAATTAACCTACGATATTTTTTTTTTGTTTGACCTTCAGAACCACAATTAAGTATATCTTCAGAGGTTGAGATGAATGAATTTTAGCGCGTTTGAAAAATTCCGTGCCTGACCGGGATTCGAACCTGGGACCTCCGGATCAAAGGCCGAGACGCTACCACTCGAACACGGAGGCCGGCAATCTACTATAAATAAAATTATTTTTGGAAATAACGAAAAAAAATCTACTTTCTTAAATTTTTTTTCCTTTTAGGCACATTAAAAAAAGTGGAGGTATTCAATATAAATTACTACAATCTATAACAGGAAATAATGTTTACGTGAACGGTTTTCAATACAGTTGATGAAGGATACTTTTGAAAAAATTTAAGGTAAATTATTTATTGTGATGTTATAAATCGTTAGATATTTTTTTAATTTATTCTTAGCGTTTATAAGTTCTAATAAATCTGAAATAATAGTGTAGTCTCGTTGTGTTAATCAATTTGTTTACCATAATTCAGAGATATTGCTCGGGCATTGTTGCTTTCAGTCATGTTTGTGTGAATTTATATTGGTACTTGTTAAAGTCAACTGCATGATCTACTTTAACAATTAAGTTAGAACAAAATATTTTTATCAGAACTTGCTTTGCGACCGGGTTCAACAACTTTGGAGCCATAGTAATTTATTTATTATTATAGGGAATTGTAGTAGAATATTACGAAATTATTTATGATAAAGATATATAATATTATATAAACTATATAAATGTGATTTAGGAGATATATATATATATATAACCCACCGGGTTGGTCTAGTGGTTAACGCGACATCGCAAATCAATCAGCTGATTTCGAAGTCGAGAGTTCTAAGGTTCAAGTCCTAGTAAAGATAATAATTTTTATACGGATTTGAATACTAGATCGTGGTTACCGGTGTTCTTTGGTGTGGGAACCATATGAAGGAGGTTTATGGAAAATTACAAAAAGGTCAGAATTAGCTGGAATTTTGCAAAACCGGGTGGGTGGCATT
>JAAAKQ030064482.1:0-15675 GCA_010016005.3 Zanna intricata
GTGTAATCTTGTACAATCTCAGGTCGACCACTCCTGAGAAGTGTGGTTAATTGAAACCCAGCCACCAAAGAACACCGGTGTCCACGATCTAGTATTCAAATCAAAATCTAATATTCAAATGTTATGGCTTGTTATCACGACTATTCTGAACAGGCCTCGCAGTAGTACCGACTGTATCCGCTGGTCCTTTTCTCTTTTCTGTTTAGTTTCTGGAACCACCGTAAGGTATTACTTCAGAGAATGAATGAGGATGATATGTACGAACGTAAATGAAATGTAGTCTTGTGCAGTCACAGCTCGTCCATTTCTGAGATATGTAGTTAATTGAAAGCCAACCACCAAAGAACACCGGTTTCCGAGATCTAGTATTCAAATCCATATAAAAGTAATTCCCTTTACCAGGATTTGAACCTTAGAACTTTCGACTTTGAAAGCAGCTGATACGCGATGACGAGTTAACCTCTAGACCAGTCTGGTGTGGCTACCCGCTGGTCCTTGACGGTATTTACATTTCCTAGCGTGGAGAAACAGTACCCACATCATCACTTTAATTTTTGTAGCCTAATAATTTTCATCGTCCGTTCCCTTACGTTTTTCTGTAAATTTTTATTTCGGTCCGGTAACCCTTCTGGTCGAACAACATAGGTGCCATTGTCTGCATTACAAAGAACAGATTGTTGAACGGACACCGGTTACTCTGAGTAAAAGATTCATTTTAGTTCCTTCTGGTTTCTTCTTTTCATTATTATTTTCTCTTTCTTTCTTCTTAATTGGAACAAATTTGTTACCTTGATCCGTTATACTAATCCTATTATAATATTAACTAAATTTTCAGTATACAGATTAACCAGTCAAATCACTCACATTTACCTTTTTTTTTTAGATTATGTTTTCAGTAGGATTAGGATACAAAATCACACTCCGGTATCCATTCTGTAACAAAAGTCTGTACCTAAAATAGCTTTCGGTCTAATTTTACATATCACGTACTAGAATAGAACATCACGTACTAATAAAAAAGCTAAGAATTTTTATAAATCAGATTTTAACCTATTGTAATTCGCTGATTGATATAGTCGTTGTGGAATGTAGTCCAGTCACATGAATATTTGACATTTCTTATGAATATCTAGCCAAATAACAAGAATTATTCAGCAGTAAATGATAGAAGTTAGCATTCTGTAATTTATTAGCTGTCTCTTCTTGCATTCTCTAATATTATTGTATTAGTTACAAATTGAATTTTCTGTTTTGTTTGATTGAAACCTGATAATAATTAATATACATTTTGAGATGTATAATTAATATTATTTTTAATATTTACAGTACTAAAAAAGGTTATAAAATGTTGTACACAGACGAAATCGGGTAAATTTTTTAATACATACATTATTTCATAATTAGACTTCTGTTAATTATAAAAATCTGATACGGACGGAGATCACATGACACCCTTGTACGCCTATTAAATTACATATACACATTCTTTGCTGCATTTCATTTAAATTTGTTTCATTTGAAAATGAAAAGATTATAAATATAAAGAGAAAGACCAAACGTTAAGACCAAGGAAAGAATAAAAAGATTAAGAGAGGATGATGAATATAAATAGAGGGAAAATTTGAGAACTAATGAACGTGTACACAAATTAAGATCATAAGAATTATATTAAAGCAAAGAGCTATTAAAGGATTAGCAAAAAAAATCAAATAAATGAAATGATAATCACCTCCGGG
Source organism: Zanna intricata (assembly GCA_010016005.3). Lineage (NCBI taxonomy): Eukaryota > Metazoa > Arthropoda > Insecta > Hemiptera > Fulgoridae > Zanna > Zanna intricata. Next base: position 1,737 of record JAAAKQ030064482.1, read on the forward strand.
ACTTAGGGAGAATATTGTCGGACAATATCAAAGTAGTAATGAACTAAAAGATAAAATTTTTTTGCAGTTTATTAAAGATCGGGCATGTTATGTTATGTTGTTCTATTTTTCAGTTACTCTGAAGTTAACTTTGATATAGATAAAATTAAACAGAAGTTCCAGAATAACTAAAAAATAAAAATAAATAAATAAAATTCTAAATAATAATTTATAATTAATATTATATAATCAGATGTTTCACCAAATTTATTACATATGCACATATGTAATAATGTTTTTTTAATTACATATAAACATTTTTAAAAGTACATAAAATTTTATCCCACTAATAACTTCTGATTTTTCATATATATATATATATATATTTGTTATTGTTATTTTTGAATTATTATTTATTGTAATTTTTTTTTTTTACAATCAGGGGTAATAATTATTAATAAATCAATATGTAAAAATTAAAAATAAAGATAAAAAATTTAATTAAAACAAAGAAAAAAGTGATGAAGTCTGATTGGAACCGATGTGCCTTTCCATTGTAAGATCCAAATATTTCATTAAATAAATTTATTTGGTTATAACTCTGGGACCAATGAAAATAAGTACTATTTATGGTATATCGTTAAAAATATCTCAATGAGGACTTATTACTGCAGTTAAGTAAAAGTCCAAAATTCAATTGATTTTTGGTTTGAGTTTTTTTGGTCACTTTTGGTTCAGTCGATTGATATGAAAAGGGTAGGTTCATACTAGATTTTACAACAGTTCTTAATCCAAAATTTCAATATCCTACAGCTAATCGTTTTTGAGTTATGCGAGATAAATATGTACATACGTATATATTAACGTCACGCCTAAAATTAGTTTAAATAGATTCAGGGGTGGTCAAAATTGATATTTCCGTTGAAATCTAAAAAGTGAAATTTTTCGCGATCATAATACTTCCTTTACTTTGTATAGAGAAGCAAAAAATTGTTTGAGGAAAGAACTGTAGTAGCTGCAACAAGATTACAGAAAATAAATGTGTTAGATGTAACAAATAAAATGGTATTATGTAAAAAATGAAGACAAAATAGTAATGATAATATGTAAAATAAATGCAACTAATTAAATGATTTTTTGTTTCTTTTTTTTTTTTGTTTAACCTCCGGAAACACCGTTAAGGTATATCTTCAGAGTATGAGATGAATGAATTTTAGCGTGTGTGAAAAATGCCATGCCTCCAGGACCTCGAACTCGGTACCTCCGAATGAAAGGCCGAGACGCTATCAGTCGCGCCACGGAGGTCGGCCAATTATTTATTATTTATTGATCATTATAGGAAAGTTATGATTTATAAATGTGATAGTGATAAATATCTCATCTTGACCTTCAATAGGTCCAACCTTTCTGAGAGAGTACTAGCTGGTATACATCGTCTTGATGTACGTGCATCTATTCCGCAGCCAATGAGATGCTTTAAGTGCTAACGATTTGGACACACTGCGGCTAGATGTGAAGGGCAAGAGTTATGCTTGTGTGGAGTGAGGACACGAGTGTGATCCATGTAAAGACCTCCAGTCTGTATTAATTGTAAAGGGCATCATAACTGCCGTTCCCGAAACTTCTCCGTTTATAATATGGAAACGGTCAACCAGGAAGTTAAAACGTTTCAGAAAGTTAGCTCTCCTGAAGCGAGGAAAATTGTCAACGATAGAACATCTCGATGGACGACCTCTTATGCACAAGCATAAGACTTCGTTACCTAAGGTCAACGTGGAGCATTTGCTTACAAACCTTGACCCAAGTCTAGAAAAAATGACAGAAGACATAATTGAAACTAAGATCCATTTAAGGCAACGAAAAGAAAAAGACCAGATGGATAATACTGACACCTTAACGGAACATAATAATCAGAAAGCAGCTACGAAACCCGAGAAGAAGAAAGATGAAGAGAATCACCATAAAAATTGATGGTGTTCAAGTAGAGACAAGTCCTCACATTAATTATTTGGGAATCTGGTTCTCCCAATCGGGAAATTTTAGTTATAATGTTTTGGAGTAAATTAAGATGGCAGAGAAAATATATGAATCCTTGATTTGCCTGATGGGGAATCTGTGGGGGCCAAGACCAGCTAAAAGAAAACTAAAATTGGCTGCTGTGACGTCAGCTCACCTCTATGCGGTGCCGGCGTGGAGGTTGGCCTTTGACATTAAAAAGAATATTAGAAAGTTTGAAGCCATTCAACGTAGGGCTAACCTACGATTATTAGTGCGTATAGGACAGTCTCGACCATAGCAGCGGGCGTCATTGCAGGAACCCCCCCGATACGACTATTGGCATTACAGAGAACAAGAAGGTATGAGGGTATCCCGAATACATAAAGAAAACATAAAGAAACGCCAAGAATATCGTTCCTTTGTCAAGCTATAAGGCAAAGGAGTGTTTGGAAAAGGTGGAAGAAAAGTCTTAGAGTAGTTCTATGGAGGTGCAAGTAGTTAAAGAGAAGCAACCGGATATAGATATGATAGGACACGCACCTATTGAACTTCCAAAAGTCCAGAGATTACCTAAGGCGAGGGCGGATACATCAGCCCCAAGTATGGAGATAAAATCAAGTTCAAGAGTCGCCGAAAACGTAGCACTACCAAGTGCATCAAGTTTAGACTCGTTAATTGCTATGGTATCTGTACCGTCACAGATGTCATTGCGTGATATTAGTTGTAGAACATCTATCGTATCTGAAACGGAGGATGATGATATGTCTGAAGCCTCAGAAACAATATCATCAGAAGTAGAAGCGGTTAGAAGAATGGAAAAAAGATGTAAAACTGGTTGACCGAAAGGAAAGCCTAGAAAGTAAATAAAAAGGATCACGAATAAAGATTAGAGTTACATCTATTATGTAAGTATTACATATATTTGGTTTAAATGAATTATGATTTATTGAACATGAGGTAACGCAAGTGTTGCTTTTATTTTATGAGTGGAATGGGCTAATGACCAAAGTAGTCGATGCCCCTAAATCCTGGAGAAAAAAAATTCACCACGTAGGTGAATAATGTGTAAAATTATTTTTTTTTTATGTGGTATGATTTAGTATTGATAAACGAATTGTTGAAGATATTATTAATAACTTTACCTTTTCAGTAGTGTCGATAATTCGTGTACAACTGATTTTGAAATTTTGGCTGTATTTGAAATAATAATATGATTATGTTAAATATAGGAAAAATAAAAATGTAAAAGGTACGTTGTAATTAAAACAAAATAGCCAATAGAAATACTTAATAATCATTTACCATACTGTAGACATCAAATTGTGTGGTAAACATCATTATTTTCATAAATAGCAATTCTAACTAAGAATAATTATTTTCGTGCCTCAGGTTCTTTACATTTGTCACAATAACAATAATTGTAAGGTCATGGATAAACTTTACAACATAACAAATTGACATATCTCTCTTTATTATGCTCCAACTCAGTTGGGAAATATTTTTATTACTTTATAAAAACAAACATTTAAAAATAATTTAAATAATATAATGAAAAATTCATTTTTCTAATATTATTAACAAATATTAAAGTAAAATACGACTGAATCTCGTGATAAACAATCGGAATGAGTATAAAGACTTCGATGAGATAATAAACTTATCATAGTATCCTATGGCAGTACTCCAACGGGTATTAAACATTAATTTATTTAAATAAATACATTTTAAATAGATATTCCTTATGATATCTCTACTCTGTCGTTGTGATAATCTACTTACAGAAACGGTTAATAGGTCTGACTAAGTTTAGTTTGTTGATTTTAGAGTTTAATATACTGTTACGTATATAAAATTCGTCATTTATATATATATATATATATATATAATATATATTGTTATTGACGATTTAATAATGACGATAATATATATATATATTAAGTTTCAATATCCTGTTGGATAAAGGGGTACATTATTTATTTGTTTTAAACATTTTAATTGAAAATATTATTTCTATTTTAAATATAAAAAATTGTTTTGAACAGCAATAAATTAGGCTTTAATGTATCCAAATTGCATAAAAAAATATCTGATGTGGACACCACATAAGTTCCTTGTATGCCTATTAAATTGCACATACACATTTAAAAAAAATGAAAAATACATGAACTTTTATTTCATTAATGATTCCTGATACCTTTTCATACTTCTTTTTTTAATTTTTATTGTTATAGTTGAATTATTATTTACCGTAAACTTTACTTTTATAATCAGAATTTTTTTTCCTCCACCCCCGGACCAAATCCACAATGAAGCATAGCACAGCCCTGAGGTTGTCCACTATAGTGTGCCTTCCCGTCCACCGGCAGTACGTCCGGCACGACAGGTCAGCCCACCGGTTCGGATCTTCTAACACACCTGCCTCAAACCCCTTCGGCGGGAGGCCAAGGTCAATATGGTCAACCCCGGCCCCCATCCCAGTTTATACCAGCGCCTCAAATATGGTTCTCCTGTGAAAGAGACCACACCGGGATTCGGTCATTTGTATGACCTCATGGTGCTGGGATAAAGGATCCCAGTGCCTCATCCCTGCCACCCATCAGTGCAAGCATCGACGAACGGCAGCTCCACAGTGGGCTGTCCTCCATCTCCGCACTTGCTAGTCCTCCTGACCAGTGAACTTGGACACAGTAGACCTGAACATAACCTACGCAGACGTAAATAATAAACGTTAATAGCCATAAATATAGTTACAATCACAGGTTAATAATTATTAATAATTCAAATTATATTATATTTAAATTTAAAAAAAGGAGATGAAGTCTAATTCGTACAAATGTTGAAAAGTAGTAAAAATGGATCCAGGATTGTTCGAAATGGATATGTCCGTTGAAATCTAAAAACGCAATTTTTTCGAAATCATAATATATCCTTTACTTCGTACAAGGAAGTAAAAAGATTTTAGAACCGACAATTTTTAGAGAAATAAAAAATTTTAATACTTGGAAATTAAGAAATAGGTCCGATTATCATTAAAGTGTTTCTTATTGTTTAAGATATTAATACAACGTAAAAATGTTATTTATATACTCGCCAAGATATTTCACTAGGTTAATTTAAGATAGGGTTCCTTTACCTTAAATTTACCTCAATTTTATTCTAATTGAAATAAATAGATAAACAATTTTGATACAAAAAAGTAAAAGTTACTTGTACAGTTTTGTTAATGAAAGTTTTCTATGTTTGCCGGCCTCCGTGGGGGAGTGGTAGCGCCTCGGCCTTTTATCTGGAGGATCCGGGTTCAAATCCCGGTTAGGCATGGCATTTTTAACTCAGGCTAAAATTTATTGATCTCATCCTCTGAAGATATACCTTACGATGGTTCCGGAGGTTAAATAAAAAAAAAGAAGTTATATGTTTTGTTTTTATTACTTTGTAAACCGTTTTCAGAGTAATAAGATGATTCTTTAACATGACATCATACAGATAATCTAGGAATAAAAAACTACTTAAGAATTCATCATTAGAAAATATATCGTCTATTAAAAAAAAAAAAGAATAAAAAAATCGATCTTTAGTCACGTTTCTATTTTTATTCAATACACGGAAATATTAAAACTAGTTTGTGGATTGTTATGAAAAAAATATAAAGGAAACGTTTAAGATTTTTTTCTCTTTAATTCTTAGTTGCTTGTCTACTTTTAAGAAATTTATTTAATTTTCTACAATTTTTCTATGATTTTTTACTTCCTTGATGAAGGAAAGGAAGGATTGTTTTTGGGAAAAGTTTCAGTTTTCGGATTTCAACGGAAATATATCCATTTTGATTATTTACTTAAAAAAAAATTAGATGTAGGATGTTGAAATTATGGATTTAGTACTGTTGTAACATCTAGTTTTGATTGCGTTCGACTTGACCAAAAATGTCCAAAAAAGCTCAAAATCAAATAAATAAATTGAATTTTGGACTTTTTCTAAACTGCAGTAATAAGCTATCATTGAAAGCTTTTCAACGTTTTTTCATAAGTTGTACTTATTTTCATTGAATCCAGAGTTATAGCCAAATATAATTTTAATTGATAAAGTATTTTCATCTTACAAGTGGAAGCCACATCGGTTCGATTTCGACAGCATTTCCTTTTTTTTCATAATTTTTTTAAAATTTAAATATATGATTTATTAACCTGTGATTGTAAAAAAAAATTACAATGAATAAATTTTTTTTAAATAAAACTTTTTTTCAATACATAATAAATCAATAATAACAATAAAAAAATTAAAAATTATTACTGAAATAAAATTTTATGCACTTTAAAAAATGTGTTTATGTAATTTAAAAGGCGTACAAAAAAAGCATGTGGTGTCCAATACATTTTTTTCTTATAAAAAAATGTGGTAATAATATTTTTCTTTAATTTTTATACTAATATAATCAAAAGGATTGAATTATTAATTAAATTTAAAGTTAAAAAAACCAGAATTTGTTATTATTTTTGTAGAAACATTTTACGATTATCAATATATATATATATATATATAAAAGAACATGTCCATGTACTTTATATTACATATACATAAAAGATTGATTGGATACAGCAACGCCCAACAATAACTACTAAAGATAAATTGATGAAAATTTGTATCGAATTTCTTCTTACGGTATAAGTGTATACCATGAAAGGATTTTTTGAAATTCCGAGTTTAAAGGAATAAAATGGTTGAAAAATGAAATTTACTATTTTTCTAATTTCCTGATAACAAAATAGGTATCAAATTGATTTTTTTGTTGTACAATCTTCATGTGAATATCTAAAAAAATAATTTCTAGATTTTTTGAAATTTAATCTTGAAAAATAAAAATTTTTCGAACAACAATTGGAAATTTTGCCGGTTTTTGATTATAGTAAACGAGATATTTACTTGATTTGGGCTTGAAAATACTCGTTAGATAAATATCTAAATACTATATTCGGTTTTTTTTTAAATTAAATTTTTTAAGGAGTGCAATGATTTACGGCGTCAATCAACTCACCCAGAGTTACTGTATGTACGAATCGACTTTCCTACCTTTTTTCCCCTTCCTTTCCGGATCGGACCAACAATTAGGTATTACACAATCCGGAGAGGTGTTTGCCCACTCTAACGGGGCCACCTGACCTACCAGCATGACAGGGCAGCCCCGTCGGTTCGGATCTTTTCCTTTGCCTCTGCCTCAAACCTTGGCAGCAAGGAGACCAGCCCCAACTAATCCAGGGTCAGTCCCTCCCCACCGTCGCGGCCGGGATTGTGTCCTGATTTGTGGCCTTTAGCCTCTAACTCTCAAGACGGAGAGGTAGGCTCAGACGAATCTTCCCCGACATCCGCCTCAGGGTTCGGGCCGGGTCCTTTATTTTTTATCTCTTCTTATACCCCCCATTATATTATAATTAAAAAAAATTTTTTTTTGGGGGTTACTACCGTTACCAGGGTTCGTGGAGGCCCCGAGCTTCATAAACGCAGCGCATCCATGCGAGCACGGACGAACGACTGGCCTACCTACCACCGCTTATTCGACTGCAAAATCTGATGTGGACACCACATGATTTCCTTGTACGCCTATTAAATTATATATACACATTTTTTTTTTAAAATTAAAAGTACATAAAATTTCATTTTATTAATAACTTCTGATATTTAAAAAAAATTTATTATTGATTATTGTTATCGTAAAAATTTGTTTACAAAGAGTGGTTAGTAATTAATAATAAATCAACATATCTAAATTAAAAAAAGGAGATGAAGTCTGATTCGAACCGATTTTCTTCCCCTTGTAAGATCTAAATATTTCATTAATTAAAATTTCATTTGGCTATAACTTTTGAACCAGTGAAAATAAGTAGTACTTATGTATATTGTTGAAAAGTTCCCAATGAGGGCTTATTGCTGCAGTTACGAAAAAGTAAAAAAATCTACACTCTTTCTTAGATTTTGTGCTTTTTTTTATACTTTTGGGTCAGACTATCGCAATCTAAAGGGGAGGTGTACAACTAGATGTTACAAGACTCCTAAATCTAAAATTTCAGTATTCTACGGCTAATAGTTTTTGAGTTATGTGACATACCTACGTACGACAGACGTCACGCCGAAACTAGTCAAAATGGATTCAGAGATGGTCAAAATTGATATTTCCGTTGAAATCTGAAACCCATAATTTTCCGCGATTACAATACTTTCTTGTACGAAGTACAAAAAAGTAAAACCATAAAACAATAATTAATAAAAAATAAAAAAAAATTAAATAAAAAAAAAACAAAGAGAAACGAAGTTTGGTCTCCACCTAGTGGTAGCCGGCCTCCGTGGCTGAGTGGTAGCGTCTCAGCCTTTCATCCGGAGGTCCCGGGTTCGAATCCCGGTCAGGCATGGCATTCTTTACCCACGCTACAATTCATTCATCTCATCCTCTGATGATATAGCTTAACGGTGGTTCCGGAGATTAAACAAAAAAAAAAAAAGGAAAAAAAAACAAACAAAAAAATCCTCCTAGTGGTATTTTTCGGGCAACGCTAAGAACCGGACAAAATACATTTTTACTTGTATGAAACACGTGTAATCAATAATATTAATAATTAATATTTTTAAGATGGAGGCCGACTGTTTTGAAACCCATACTTAGATCAGTCTAATTTTCGGGTCGTTTACTGACTAAACCTGTTGCTCTGAAGAAATTACAGTACATTAATAGTTTTTATAGTGAACATTTTTTTTTTTTTTTTTTTTTTTTTTTTGGTTTAACCTCTGGAACTACCGTTAAGGTATATCTTCAGAGGATGAAATGAACGAATTGTAGCGTGTGTGAAAAATGCCATGCCTGACCGGGATTCGAACCCAGGACCTCCGGATGAAAGGCTGAGACGCTACCACTCGCGTCACGGAGGCCGGCTATAGATTAAACAGGTTAGATTTTTATTTATCATTATTATTCTCACAAACATAATTTTAATTAATATAGGGAAGTCCAGAACAAGAACTTAGAGCTTTTGCTAGACGAGAAAGACGAATGAAGGGAACTCTGACTGGCTAATTATCCCCGAACCGTCTAATTATCCTCTGACTGCGATGGGAAACGCAAGTAACCATATTTTGCGGATGAAACCGTGTCTGCTAGTAAATTTTTAATATTCGTAAAATATTTGTTTTTTTTATTTTTTTTTTTTTAATGACTTCAAATTTTATTAACATAAAGTATAAAAAGGGGGAAAAATATTATAATAAAAATGTGTAAGAGTTAAAATATGTATCTTTTAATACAGTCAATAAAAAATTAAGTATTATTTTACATTGCTATACTAAAGACGTAATTTTTAAGTTAAATTTTTAATTCCTTATTTATTTATTAGGATATAAAATTCTGTAACCTTATGCAACTTTAATTGCAGTAGTAAAAATTTTTTATTATTGAACTTTTTTATTATATATTTTTTTTTTTTTAGCTTTTACTTACTAACAGAAGAGAAATGGTACAATATGCGTTATAAGTGAGCAGCAGAAACACTATTTCATATATATTTCTATGCTGGTTTAATTAAAAGGGGGAAAAGAAATGGAAGGTAATAATTTAACAGTAACATTATAAAATGCTGCTAAGCATTACATTAATGGTACTTTTCTTTGTAAAAACTAATTAAAAATGCTTTGGGTTCTAGTGTAATGTAAAGCTAATATTACTCCTTTATTGCCCTTACGTTTTTATTATTACTGAATTATTGTTTTTATTCATTTATTTTTTAAAACTGCTTTCATTTTAAATATTATAAAAGCTACTTTTATTTAAAATTTAGAACTTGAAGTTTAATTTCAATCGAAATAAATACTTATTCTGGAAAATAAATTTATATGTACGTATGGAAATAATATATATTTATTTCCTTTTACGATGTAAGGGAAATATTGTGTTCATGGAAAATTTCGGTTTTTAAGATTTCAAAGGAAATATACATTTTGACCATCTCTGTATCCATTTTGATTAGTTTGGGCGTGACGTCTGTATATACTTACGTACGTATCTCACATAACTCAAACACGATTAGCCATTGGATGTTGAAAGTTTGAATTTAGGAGCAAAATAATTGGATTTTTGACTTTTACTTTACTGCATTAATAAGCCCTCTCATTGGGATCTTTTTAACGATATACAATAAGTGTCGCTTATTTTCACTGGTTCCAGAGTTATAACTAAGTAAAGTTTTAGTTAATGAAATATTTGTATCTTACAACGAAATCATACTTCATCTCTTTTTTAATTTGAATATATTGGTTTATTGATAATTATTAACCTCTGATTTAAAAAAAAATTACGATATATAATAATTCAATAAAAAAAAATAATGAAAAAATATCCGAAGTTATTAATGAAATAAAATTTTGTGTACTTTTCCTTTAAAAAAAAAAAATTATATGTAATTTAATAGGTGTACAAGGAAGCTATGTGATGTCAACATCAGATATTTTAATTATCATTATTATTCATGGAGATATGAAAATGTGTAATTGCTTTGACGATAGTAAGTGATCAAGGAAAGAAGTGGGTTGTTAATTTACTTTACTATCAAGGAAATTCGATAAAACATACAATTAAGAAATATATAACTCATTTTACTACTATTTTTTTTCTTTAAGATCTGATTAGATTACATTTTTCTTTTTGTCTGCCCATTCAAAAAAGCATTTTAAAAACATTTAAAAACTCACTTTTTCAATTAAATATTATTTATATGTTGTTTTAATCAATTTGCATTTCATTTACATCAGTATGGTTTATTACCAACCATACTCAACCATATGTAATCACCATCAGTAAAAAAGTGAATTAAAATTTTTATTTTACTAAAAATAAGTTTTTAAGGAAGACATTCAAAATTGGAAAAAAATTACCTTTTTAACTTTTTAGGAATATAAAAATCAGTTACTATTTTTTCCCCTTTTTTTACATGAAAAAAAAAAAAAAAACAATCAGCAAAACAAGATCATACTGCATGGCGCTATCACCTTCCGAGATTTAAATTTGATGATCTTCTCCCGAGATTTTAATTATGTGCTAACTACTAACACATTCATGGTTTACTACCCCTAATATTTTCTCTGTACTAACTTTTGAAGAAATGTTAATCAGAAAAGTAAAATTACATTAGTTTGAAGAATACTTTATGAAATTTATTATTTTGTGAAATCTTCTGTTTTATTACATGACAGAAATTTGTAAAAATAATATTATATTATTTCACTGCGCAATGGTTAATAAATAATATACACACAAATATACGTGTATATATATATATATATATAGACCATCTGGCTGGTCTAGTGACCAATCTGAAAATCAGTTCAAATTCATCAGCTCCAAATCAGCTGATTTCGAAGTCGAGAATTCTAAGGTTCAAGTCTTAGTAAAGGTAGTTACTTTTATACGGATTTGAATACTAGATTCTGAATAGCGGTGTTCTTTGGTGGTTAAGTTTCAATTAACCACACTTCTCAGAAGTGGTCGACCTGAGATTGTACAAGACTACACTTCGTTCATATTTATACATATCATCCACATTTATCCTCTAAAGTAATACCTTACGGTGGTTCCGGAGGCTAAACAAAAAAAGAGAGAGGATATATATATATATATATTCTTTATTTTAATTTCAACCATAATTAAAGAATTAAATATTTATTTACAATTATATCTACAATGTTAATAAATCTCTAGGATTGAAGATTGAATTTATTTTTAACAAAACTTAGTAGACTATATTAATATTAATTAATCGGTTAATTAATGAGTTGGTTTAACATTTGAAAGAAAATTGTACAATAAATTATAATTTGTAGTTGCGTAAATTAAGACATGCTTAATATTTTTTAATTGAAATTTATTTTACAGAGGTTTCTTTTTATGAAGCTATATTTGTAATCACTATTCAATAATTGAATTCATCCATTTAGTTTTATGAATCGAAACGATCTGAAAATCATCGGTATTTTCATCTGAAAAACACCGGTTTCCACGATCTGAATAACTAGACTGTGGATACCGGTGTTCTTTGGTAGTTGGGTTTCAATTAACCACACCTCTCAGGAGGTCATCTTTTCCTTTTTTTTACCGGCATATGTACTGTAGTTTTTGCTTTTCTTATCTTATAATGTCGAACGGATGTGATTCATCAGAAACGTAGTATATATATTTTTGTTGAATATTGAACAGTTTTTTCCATTTTTTTTTTTGTGATGTTTATTTCATCCGCTAAAGAATATAATATCAATTTTCATTATTAATTTAATAATAACTTATTTTAATATATCTAATATAAAAAAAAAAGAACTTTTATAACAATAGGCCGCTGGTCCACTGGAAGAGACTATGAGCGACTACTATATCTCTGAGTAAGTTCGTAATAGCGCGTCTGAATGAAAATTGCAACGGAACCGCGTCCATCGCAAGCGACCTTGAGCAGGCTTGAGGTGATAATAACATGCAGTAAGTGACAATCCTCTCCAATTGTGGTTTTGCCTTTCGTAGTCACTACGGTTTGTTCAACTTGTTTTTTTGACTAGATCAGAAGTTTTTTCTCTTTGTTTAAACCCCGTTTTAATTTTATTTTGTTCATTGAGTTCCTAAATAATTAATAAATTCCAGTTTGTATTTTTACACATTTTGTGGATAATAAATTATTATAAAAACAATAGGTATTTCTTACCTTAGTGTTACAGATAAGCGTTTTATAAGTATTGTGTCCCTATATTAGAAATTTCTTATTGACACTTTTATAGTATTCAAAATGTAGTGAAACCTCTCTATCTGGTCTGTTAATAATCAAAGATCTTCTTGGGGGTCTACCTTCAAATCATTGTACACATGATGGAATTTGCCATCAAGCCTATAAAGGACGAACCCATTCTCTCATCGACGTACCAAAAAGTCCACTGTAATCGCATTTTTTTGTTGTTGTAGATGTTACGTTTTGATCTATGCGTTGATGACCTTATCGCTTACATACCGATATGATCGGTTCGTTCCTGTTACTGATTACAAGTCTTCGTGATCAGTTCAGTAGAGACACCGGGTGAGTAGCCAGTAGTATTTGAAACACGTTAGTTGTAATATTCAACGTATCACTCATAAGTATAATTTACTCATAAGCCTTTCATGTTAATACGCAAGTTTCTTATTCGTAAGTGTAAATTACAATATATTCAAGAAAATTATACTATTCAAAATTATACTATATTATACTATTATACCTTCAACGTCATATATACCGTCATCAACGCATATACTAAAATTCAATAAAATAAATAATCATTTAACCAAGAGCTGGTCTTTATTTATTTAAAAACGACTACATCACAAAAGCTACTATAATATATTATATACTGGTCCTCCGCGCTCGACTACTTTACATTATCAACTTCTTTAACATAATATTTTTTGGTCCTCCGGGCTGGATTGAAGCAAGTAAATCTCTTTACGGTAGAGGCGGAGAATCCATTTTACAGAAGCCCAGGCAAACCTGGGCAGTGTGGTGTTCTCTTACAGGTCCCACTAGATGTTGATCTGAGCGTATGTATTTCTGGAAACTACCGACTAAACTCCACCCCTGGCTCCCCACCCTTCTTGGAACAGCTTAAGCAAGCATTTCATCAAGAAGGGGGAAGGTAACTTGCACCACACACAGTAATACACCATATATACATTGGAACATTTACATACAAAATACATAAAGCAATATAGTTATATCCAATAATAATCAAAGAAAATATTCATACGGTAACACGGCAGTTATTATACTCAAATAATACATTAAGCATACAGTAAATACAGGTAAAAATATATCTGTATCAAGTAAAAGCAAATGCCATAAAATTATACAGGGTGCGGCAGTCAATCGGGCGATTTTAAAAGCGTTATCAAGAGTGAATGATTAGATTTATTGACATGAAA